>QRFJ01001706.1:0-128673 GCA_006176705.1 Cocos nucifera
TAGATCTCTCACCGTATCCAAAATATTGAGCCCAATCCATCCTCCAGCCTATAGCATCCAATGCCTAATAGACATGATTGCATCTTCTTGGTGCAACTGAACCACTGTGATCAGTCGAGAACAATCAACCCCGGAAAGAATCCGCATATCTACAATGGTGGAAGACCTTAGACTTAATCTTTTCTTAGGTAGATTTGATTTAAATCTCTTTAAACTTAACTTACAATATTCATAACAATTATGACTAACCTAGTGGGATGGGTTAGCTTGGATTGTTAAACACCTTAGATCAGGATTGGGTCGACAAATATGATCAGGTAAGTGAGATCGGTGGAAGGGATATGCCATTAACTCGATAAGAATACATTTGAGTCGAGTAGCTCTCAATTAAAAATCAATCGATCGTATCTGCCAGACTTACCTTGGACACTAAATTATTGAGCCAGAATCAATCAAGTTAACTTACAATCCAGACTCTAACCACTAAGCCTAATTAGGTCTTAGCTTGATCGATCACTCATGTGATTCGATCTTGATCCAGACTTAATCCTATTAGGCTGGCCAATTTAAGCACTCTTGATCCCATCTAACCAACTTTTGATTTGGTTTGATCAACCGCTTAGACCTAATTGAGCTACCCAAGCCCGAACCTAATTTTATGAATATGTATTAGATCTAAAATTCTCAATTTTAGACCTAACATATTTCATAATCTTAATTCTTAATTAAGTTTAGGGTTCATAAACAAAACATGTAAATAAAATCCTAAGATTTCAAGATCTAGGATTTTGCTAAAAATAAGTTTTGGATTTCTGATTAAGGACGAATGCACAGCATCCCTACACATCATAAGAACATCCCATTGAATGGGAGGAGAGGGCATTTAAATCCTACTTTGTTCTTATGATCGGATGGCCAAGGAGAACGTCTTAATCAAAAATATGAAAACTATAAAACTAGTTAGATCTACATCATATATCTCATATATAAAAATTGATCTAACTATAAACATATTTTGCATACATCTCATGTATCATATCATGCATGTTTTTAGATCTAAATTATCTCATAATTATCTAAAAAATTAAATTAAAATTGATCAGGTCAAATTAAAATCTATTCTAGACAATTATGTAGAACTATTCTACAACTAGTCTAAACATGCATTCATCATATCTCATATGAACAAAAATTAAATAACTTTATTTTTTATTTTTTAGATCTTATTATAATATTTATAATATTAAAAAATAATAAATAAATAAATTTAAAAATTATAACTAATCAAATTAAATTATGATCATGCAAGACTATACATAGAATAATTCTATTCTATAACTAGTCATGCATCTCGTACAACTTAGATCTATATTATTTAATTTCTTAATTTTTTTGATTTTAGATCTAATCATATCTCATGTGATATCTAAAATTACCTAATTATTAGATTAAAAAATAAATTAAAATTAGATCTAAATTATTTATGGGAACCTGGCTCTGATACCAGTTAAAAGAAAAATTCTGTTTTTTAGGTCAGGTTCGCTCAGATTTGATTTGACCAAGAGAAATAGTTTAAAATTTTTTTTTCTTAGATCTAAATTAGATCAAATACTTTTCAAATCTAATTAGATAAATCTAATAAATAAAATAAAATAAAATTAAATTAAATTTATATCTTGTTGTTGGGTAATCCTATTATCCTATGATGATCCTACTGATTGCTTGAGGTTCTGGATGCAGCCATGCAATCGTCTGGCCTCTATCGATATCCACTCAGACAGGATCTAGAGATCTTCTTCTTCTCAATCTATTCTCTAAAGATCAGATTTGGATCTGATCTTGAAGATCTTCAAAATATTTTTTGAAGATTTGGTGTCATCTCTTGCAGCAATGCTGCCTTCTTCCTTTCTTGTCGCCTTTCTCTTGCCTAGATCGTACCAAACTGAAGCCCAAGGCCTCTTGAGCATGGAGAGGATAGAAAAGATCAGAGGTAGGCATGGAGAAGAGGGTAGAGGGGCAATGTGGCATGGGCAAAGGAAGAACTCTTGAAACCTAGGCGTAGATAGGGTTTATATATACCCTGCTGCATCATGCAGTGCCACATCATCCCGACCCATCACATCTCTTCGTGTAATCAGATCTAAATTTGATTGATGGGATGACATCACCTGATCCAATTAGATGAGATACCCTCTCAAACATCCTTGGGTGGTGCCAAGACTGATCAAAGTAGAGTCTTAGGCGCTACCTAAGTATATTCCATGAAGCAACCTAGAGTCCCATCTGTGTGGGACTCCAGGCATCATCATCCTTGGGTGCATGCCTCCCTAGGCATGTGCCTCCTTCCTTTTCTCCTTTTAGCAGGTGGACAAAGATCAAATCTCTCTCCTATGGGTGCATGACATATGGATAGATGTCTAATTGTCAAAGGTCAACGTTTGACCAAAGTCAAAAGATAAGAATTAGCAGGTGATACAAAATGATAGGTGTTATCTTAAATTTATCTCATAAATTAAAACAACCCTTTTCTGATCTGGACAAGCTTCAATTAGACCAAGTAAAGGTACTTGAGTGAGTCCAAACATATTTGGCTTAGTTGAAACAACTTTTAATGATTATTGAAGGAGAACATTAGGCTCAATCGTGTGCTAGCACGATTTCCTTGAGCCTAACTGAATCTTATTTAAATCAATTGAACTAGGTTAGTCTAATTGATGATATCTAGATTCAATCCCTTGTTTGTATGATCCAGTTAGATTCAGCTCTATATGGTAATGGGATATATCATGATCTCTATCATCGACATCATCGAAACACCTTCCGATGGATCAAAACATTTTTGATTCAAATAATTAGTATAATTGATCATCCAAATCATTCTAATTGCTCTCAAAATCCACCAGTGACACCTAACAATATATGGTGGCAACCCTTCAAAACTTAGAACGAACCTCTCGATGCAGTTACCTATGTGATTAAGTTTCTCTATCTTGAGCTCCAATTGGATTAGGGTTAAGGTGAACTCGTCAAACCCTAATATCCATCATATGATTAATCTTTTGATTCAAGTCCAACATGAAAACCTTAATAGAAACTCTTTCTATTATTTCACTCTGCCATGGCCATGGGCTTATGGACTTGATTCTCATGATCATCATAGGGCTACTCGTCATCCACCGAGGTAGATAGATTTTTTATTGATGCAATCCAATTTCTATAATGAACATGCTATAGTCAACATACACCTCAGAATTCTGAATGGCTAGGAGATCGAGTTATGGTATGGTCAAATTATAACACCCTCAAGGTGAACTGCCGATGTACCTCAGATCAAAGAACCAGACACAACTGTAGCTTCGAGCCGGTCATCGATGAGATGATAGACTTCCTAATGACTGCTCGAGGTGGTCACACTTAGTGCTCTCGTTCTCTAACGAGTACCTATATTCTCACTCTGGTGTCTCTACACCGTAGACTCAAGACTCATCTACTATAAAGAAGCGATTGTATACCAACTTTCTGGATCAACCACCATCCTTATGATGATCCTACGATCGAAAGCATTTTATGAGTTAATAACGAAAATTCATATCTTAAATTTTCAACTATTAAAAATATGAACTATCATTACCATTAACTTAAGGGATATATCACAGACACTAAATACACATTATGATTGAAAATAACCCATTTTATTATTTATAGTCAAAATTATAATTTTATCCTTAGAAGTGTATAACAAGTGTCAGCCAGTTCTGACTTTTAGGGCACACATATCTAACATAATTTCCACTACGAGAACCATCTATTGATAAATATATAAGACTCCATTAGATGTTCGCAAGTCTAATCAATTTAGTGAACCCATTCTCTAATGAACACCCATATACATGTATTAGTGTCATACATAAGTAATTATGAGATCAATCATCCTCTCCATTAAGCATACATATACTACAAGAAAATTAAATTTTAGTGACAGTATTTAATAAGTATAGTAAATATACCATTAAAAATAATAATTAATTAATTAATTTATATTTATTTTTAAGAATTAAATATTTTTGTTCATTATTTTTATAAAATATATTCATCAATAGAAAGAGCTCATTTTTTTGATCGCAACGAAATAAGTTTGGAGTAAAGCAGAGTTAAAATGGATCCGATATGGATTTTTAAATAAAAAAATAAAAAGTTTTTAAAAAATATTTTAGCTCAGTCGGCTTGCCCAGCCAAGCCGGCTCACCCAGCCAAGCCATCGAAAGTAGCTGAGTTGGCATGTTCCAGCTTAGCTGGTGAGAAATCCAAGCCAGCTGAGCCATAGAAGTCACCTACCGGTCCACGAAACCAGGCATGGACTGCCAGCTCAGCAAAAGACACCCAATCAGAGGATGCCACTGTTAGATAGGTATGCCCTAGAAGCTAGATTGGCTGATACTTGTAATACACTTTTAAGGATAAAATTATAATTTTGACTATAAATAATAAAATAAATTATTTTCTATCACAGTGTATATTTGAAAGTGTCTATGATACATTCCTTGAGTTAATAGTAATGATAGTTCATATTTTTAAAAGCTAAAAATTTAAAACATGAATTTTCATTATTAACTCATAAAATGCATCCAACCGTAAGATCATCATGAGGATGGTGATTAATTCGAAGGTTGGTGTACGATCACTTCTTTTTAATTGATGAGTCTTGAGTCTATAGTGTAGAGACACTGGAGTGAGAGTACAGATACTCGTTAGAGAATGAGAGCACTGAGCATGACCATCTTGAGCAGTCATGAGGAAGTCTACTTTCTCGTCGATGACTGGCTCGAAGCTACAGTGATGTGTCTGGTTCTTTGACCTGAGGAGCATCGGTAGTTCACCTTGAGGGTGTTATAGTTTGACTACACCATAACTCAGTCTCCTAACCATTCAAAATCCTGAGGTGTATGTTGGCTATAGCATGTTCATTATAGAAAATGGATTGCACCAATAGGAGATCTATCTACCTCGGTAAAAGAGGAGCAGCCTTATGATGATCATAAAAATTGAGTCCATAAGCCCATGGCCATGGCAGAGTGAAATAATAGAAAGAGTTTCTATTAGGGTTTTCACATTGGACTTGAATCGAATGATTTATTCATATGATGAAAATTAGGGTTTGACGAGATCACCCTAACCCTAATCCGATCAGGGCTCAAGATAGAGGAACTTAATCACATAGGTAACTATATCGAGAGTTTCGCTTTCAGTTCTGATGGGTTGCCACCATATGCTGCTAGGTGTCACTGATGGATTTTGAGAGCAATTAGAATGATTTGGATGATTGATCATACTAGCTATCTGAATCAGAAAAGTTTTGATCCATCGGAAGGTATTTCGATGATGTTGACAATAAAGATCATGACATATCCCATTATCATATAGAATTGAACCTAACTAGATCACACAAATAAGGATTTAGATCTAGATATCATCAATTGGACTAACCCAGTTCAATTGATTTGAATAAGATTCAATTATATTCAAGAAAATCGTGCTAGTACGATTGAACCTAATATTCTTCTTTAAACAATCATTAAAACTTTTCTCGATTGAGCCAAATGTGTTTGAGCTTACTTAAGAACCTTTACTTGATCTGACTGGAGGTTGTCCAGGTTAGAAAAGGGTTGTTTTAATTTATGAAATAAATTTGAGACAACATCTTTCATTTTTCATCACTTGCTAAATCTTGTCTTTAGACTTTGGTCAAATTTTGATCTTTGACACTTAGACATCTGCCCATGTGTCATGCACCCATAGGAGAGAATCATGGACCTTGTCCCCCTACTAAAAAGTAGACAGACAAGGGGTGCATGCCTAAGAAGGTGTTCGCCCCATGACGATAATGCATAGAGTCTCATACAGATGGGACTCCAGGTTGCTTCATGAATTTGAATGCTATGGCGCCAAGGAGTCCTGTTTGACCAATCTTGGCACCACCTAAGGAGATTCATGAGGGATTCTAATCTGATTGAATCAGATTATGTCATTCCATCAATCAGATTTAGATCTGATTGCACAAAAGGTCGTGATTGGCTAGGATGATGTGGCACTACATGGCGCAGTAGGGTCCATGTAAACCCTGTCTGCACCTAAAATTGAGAGTTTCTGCTCTAGCCCATGCCATATAGCCCCTCTCCCTCCTTCTCCATGCCATCCTCAGGTCCTCTCTCTTCTCTTCATGCCTAAGGGACTTTAGGCATGAGTTAGGTGCGATCCAAGCAAGTGAAAGGCGACAGAAAAGAAAGAAGGCAGCACTGCTGCAAGAGACAACAGTTGATCTTCAAAAGAGTTTTTGAAGACATTCAGGATTAGATCTAGATCTAATTTTTGGAGGATAGATTGAGAAGGAGAAGATCTTCAGATCCTGCTCAAGTAGATACTGGTAGAGGCCAGGCGCTTGCATGGCTACGTCCAGAACCTCAGGCAAACATCAAGATCATCATGGGATAATTGGATTACCCAAAATTAAGATGCAATTAAATTTAATTTAATTTAATTTTTATTTTATTTTATTTTATCAAATTAATAAGATTAGATCTGAAGAATCTTAGATCTAATTAAGATCTTAGAGAAAATTTTTTGAAATATCCCTCTTGATCCAATCAGATCTGAATGAACCTGCATCGGAAAACAAGGTTTTTCATTCAACTGGTATCAGAGCCAAGTTCCAAAATTCATTAGATTTAATTTTAATTTATTTCTAATTTAATAATTAGATAATTTCAAATGTCATGTTAGATATAATTAGATCTAAAATTAAAAATTAAAAATTAAATAATCTAGATCTAAGATGTATGAGATGCATGTCTAGACTAGGAATAGAATTATTTTATGTGTAGTCTAGCATGATCATAATTTTAATTTGATTAATTATAATTTTTAGATCTATTTATTTACTATTTTTTAATAATATAAATATTATAATTAGATCTAAAAAATAAAAAATAAATTTATTTAATTTTTCATATGAGATATGATAGATGCATGTTTAGACTAGTTGTGCTTAGAGATTTGTGGCACCAAAATTCATGGAGATTTACCTTCAATTAAGATATCAAAGGTTGATGATTTGAATTGTTATGTTAGATATATGTGCCCTAGAAGCCAGAATTGGCTGACACTTGTAATACACTTCTAGGGCAAAATTATAATTTTGACTAATAATCAATAAAATGGGTTATTTTCTATCACATATGTGTATTTAGTGTCTGTGATACATCCTTTGAGTTAATGGTAATGATAATTCATATTTTTCAAGAGTTGAAAATTTAAGACATGAATAATCATTATTAACTCATAAAATGCTCCCGACCATAGGATCATCACGAGGATGGTGATTGATCCGGAAGGTTGGTGTACAATCGCTTCTCTTTAGTAGATGAGTCTTGAGTCTACGGTGTGGAGACACCGGAGCGAGAGTACAGGTACTCGTTAGAGAACGAGGGCACTGAGCGTGACCACCTCGAGTAGTCATTAGGGAAGTCTACCTTCTCGTCAATGACTGACTCGATGCTGCAGTAGTGTGTCTGGTTCTTTGACCTGAGGTGCATCGACAGTTCACCTTGAGGGTGTTATAGTTTGACTACACCATTACTCGATCTCCTAGCCATATGGAACCCTGAGGTGTATGTTGGCTATAGCATGTTCATTGTAGGAACTGGATTGCATCAAGATGGAATCTATCTACCTCGGTGGTAGAGGAGCAGCCCTATGATGATCATGAGAATCAAGTCCAGAAGCCCATGGCCATGGCAGAGTGAAATAATAGAAAGAGTTTCTATTTAGGTTTTCACATTGGACTTGAATCGAATGATTACATCATATGACAGAGACTAGGGTTTGACGAGTTCACCTTAACCCTAATCTGATCGGGGCTCAAGATAGAAGAACTTAATCACACAGGTAGCTGCACCAAGAGGTTCGCATTCAGCTCTGATGGGTTGCCACCATATACTGCTAGGTGTCACTGGTGGATTTTGGGAGCAATTAGAATGATTTAGATGATCGATCATTCTAGCTGTTCGAATCAGAAGAGTTCTGATCCATCGAAAGGAGTTTCGATGATGTCGATGATAGAGATCATGACATATCCCATTACCATACAGAACTGAATCTAACTGGGTCACACAAACAAGGGTTTGAATCTGGTGATCATCAATTGAACTGATCCTAGTTCAATTGATCTGAATGAGATTCAATTAGGTTCAAGAAAATCGTGCTAGCACTCGATTGAACCTAACGTTCTTCTTTTACTATCATAAATAAGTTGTCCTGGCTGAGCCAAAGGAGTTTGTGCTCATTTAGAGGCCTTCACTTTGTCTGACTGAAGCTTGTCCAAGTTAAAAAAGGTTGTCTTATTTTGTAAGACATTACCTGCCATTTTTGGTCACCTGCCATTTCTTCGTTCCTTTGACTTTGGTCAAAAGTCTGACCTTTGACTGGTCAAATGTTGACCATTGACACTTTGACTTTTGTCCACATGTCACGCACCTATTGGAGAGCTGGTGGGGGCCTGTCCCCCTATCAGAACCTGGCAAGGAGGAGGGCGCACGCCACCCTTGGCGTGTGCCCAAGTTGGAGGCGCCCAGGAGTCCCTGTTGGACAGGGACTCCATCTCCTTTTTGGATTCCGATTAGAGTTCTCCTAAGAACCAACTTTGACTGGTCTTAGGCACCCTCTAAGGAGGAATCCAGGGGACTCTATTTCCACCAATCAGATTTAGATCTGATTTCACAAAGGGTTGTGATTGGTTGGGAAGAAGAGGAGTTGGATCACAGATAGTCTATAAATAAGACCCTGCGCCCAACTCAAATTAGATTGGAAAGAAATCAATTCCCACATGCCCCAAGGCTGCCTCTCTCCTCTTCCTCCATGCCAAACCACCTTCTCCCTCTCCTCTCCATGTCCAAAAGTGAGTTTTGGACCTTGGTTGGTGCAATCCAGACGAGAGAAAGGCGACTGAAAGCTAGAAGGCTGCGCTGCTGCAAAGGACAACTGCTGATCTTCAAAAGGAGTTTTGAAGATCCTCCAGATCAGATCCAGATCTAATTTTTGGAGATGTGATAGAGAAGAAGAGGATCTCTAGATCCAGCCTGAGTGGATATCGGTAGAGGCCAGGCACTTGCGTGGCTAGATCCAGAACCTTCCGCTGCTTACAGGATCATCAACGGGTAATAGGATTACCCACTTCAAGGTAAATTAAATTTGATTTAATTTATCCTTATTTTATTTTATTTATTAAAATAATAAGAATCAGATCTAAAATATCTCAGATCTGATATAGATCAAAAAAAAAAAATTTTTGAAATATATCTCTTGATCTGATCAGATCTGAACGAACCTGGATCCGGAGAAATCAGGATTTTCCCTTCAACTGGTATCAGAGCCAAGGTTCTAAAAGTATTTAGATCTGATTTTAAATTTATTTTAATTAGAAAAAATAAGTAATTTTAGATGTCACATGAGATGTGATCAGATCTGAAATTAGAAAAAATTAAAATTAAATGATTTGGATCTAAGATTAGAAAATATGCATGACTAGTTCTAAAATAGAATAGTTCTATAGAATAGTCTTGCATGTTTTTAATTTAATTTGATTAAATCATATTTTAGATCTATTTATTTACTATTTTTTGATATTATAATTATTATAATAATATCTAAAAAATAGTAAATAAAAATTATTTAATTTTAAACATCATATGAGATATGATTGATGCATGTCTAGACTAGTTGTAGAATAGTTCTACATAAGTTGTCTAGATTAGAATTTATTTTGATTAGATCAATTTAAATCTAATTTTTTAGATTATTATGAGATAATTTAGATCTAAAAATATGCATGATTCGATACATGAGATGTATGCAAAATATGCCATGATTAGATCTAATTTGTATATGAGATATATGATATAGATCTAAAACTATTTTGTAGTATTGCATGTTCCTGATTAAGGCGTTCCTCTTGGCCGTCCGGTCATAAGAATGAAGAAGGATTTAAAGGCCCTCTCTTCCCATTCGATGAGGTGTTCTTATGATGTGTAGGGGTGCTGCGTGTTCGTCCTTAATCAGAAACCCAAAACTTACTTTCTGCAAAACCCTAGATCCTGAAACCCTAGGATTTATTGTGCATATTTTGTTTATGAACCCTACTTAATTAAAAATTAAGATTATGGAATATTAATTAGGTCTAAAATTGAGAATTTTAGATCTAAGACATATTCATAATACTGGGTTCGGGCTTGGGTAGCTCAATTAGGTCTAAGCGGTTGATCAAACCGAATCAAGAGTTGGTTAGATGGGATCAACAATGCTTAAATTGACCAGCCTAATAGGATTAAGTCTGGGTCAAGATCGAGTCACGATCAAGCAAGACCTAATTAGGCTCAGAGGTTAGAGTCTGGATTGTAGGCTAACCCAATTATTTCTGACTCAACAATTTGGTGTCTAAGGTAAGTTTGGCACATACGACCGACTGGTTTTTAATTGGAAGCTACTCGACCTGAATGCATTCTTGTACGAGTTAATGGCATATTCCTTCCACCGATCTCACTTACCTGGCCATATCTGTTGACACAGTTCTGATCTGAGGTGGTCAATAATCCGAGCTAACCCATGCCACTAGGTTAGTCATAATTGTTATGACTATGACAAGTCTAGTTTAATGAGACCTGAATCAATTCTCCCTAAGAAAAGATTAAGTCTGAGGTCTTCCACCATTGTAGATGTGCGGGCCCTTCCCGGGGTTGATTGTTCTCGGACTGGATACAGTGGCTCAGTTGCACCGAAAAGATGCAACCATGTCTATTAGGCATTGGATGCTATGGGCTGGAGGATGAGTTGGGCTCAATATTTTGGATACGGTGAGAGACTCAATTAGGAATCCAGTCTATGCAAATGGTGGGTCTGACTTAACTAAGGAGTGGATCAATATTTCGGATACGGTGAGATTCATGAATTAGAGACCAAGTTTGGGTGCACCATGATTAGAGAATCATTGAACAAGAGTTGTTCACTCATTGGCTAACCCATCACCAATAACTGTTAGGTGAGGTGATGAGTCAGTTGGTGAGACCGCACCACCCACTAGAAATCATTAATCATGGAGATTTTTGCATCTCTACAGAGGGAGTGTAGGGATCCGAGAAAATAGTGGGAGCTAATTTATTTAAAAATAAAATTTCCTAAATAAATTGGTCAAGTCATAATTACAGTATCTAACTAGAATCTTTGACTCTCTATAGAAAAATGTCTGCGTCCAACCCATTAGCACGTATCCTGGACACACATAGACTGACCGGACCCAATTATAAAGATTGGCTCAGGAACTACAAAATATTTTGGGTTTCGAGAAGTTAACCCATGTATTGGACCAGGACCCTCCCACCTTACCAGCCCGTCCATCCACTGAACAGAGAGCATCTCTGGAAAAATGGATAGACGAAGATAATAAGGCCAGATATTACATGTTGGGCTCGATGTCTGATGAGCTCCAGCGCCAACATGAAGATATCGGGACTGCTCGCCAAATGTTGGCTCACCTGCAGGAGATGTTTGGTGAACAGAGTCGCGCAGCCAAAGTATCAAGTCACGAAATGACTTTTTAAGGCTAAGATGCGTGATGGGCAGTCAGTCCAAGATCACTGTCTGATGATGATCAAGGACATGGAAGAGCTTGAGAAGCTCGGTGTGAAGTTAGACTTGGATCTGCAGAATGATATTATTCTGCAATCCTTGACTGATGCATATGGGCAATTCATCATGAATTACCACATGCATAAACTTCAAAATTTCTTGGCCGAATTAATGAATATGCTGGTCACCGCTGAGCTTTCTATGAAAGGTTCTAAAGGCTCAGTTCTTGCTATGGAATGGACTTCTTCCAAAAGAAAGTCTTATGGAAAGAAAAAGAAGTCTGTGAAAAAGCAAGAAGGATGGAAGGAGCAAAGAAGAAGAAGGCAGAGCCGAAGAATGAAAGCCGATGTCAAAGGAAAGTATTTCCATTGCAACAGCGACGGCCATTGGAAGCGAAACTGCCCTACTTACCTGGCCACCCTGAAGAACAAGAAGGAAGGTCCTTCTGGAGGTATGCTCGTTATTGAGTCTAACCTTACGGATTTCTTCTGCATCCAGTTGGGTGCTTGACTCTGGTTCTAGTGCTCATCTGTGCACTTCCATGCAGGGTCTTGAGGATAGCAGGAGGCTGAGGGATGGAGACATGATCCTACGCATCGGTAATGGAGCAAGAGTTGCTGCAGTAGCCGGTGGGAACATACCCTCTTCGATTACCATCTGGTTTAGACTTAGTTTTGAAAGACTGTTATTATGTGCCTGCAGCTAGCAGGAATTTGATTTCTGTTTCATGCTTAGCACTAGAAGGCTATGTGATTACCTTCTTTAAGGACCATTGTAACATTCTTTATGAAAGAAATAAAATTGCAAATGGTTTTCTTATTAATGGATCTTTATCAGCTACATATTGATGTACCTGTTCTAACTATCGAGCAAAACGTGAATGCCAAACGACCTAGGGATAGTCCAAACGATAGATATCTATGGCACCTGAGATTAGGTCATATAGCAGAAGATAGGATCAACAAATTGGAGAAAAATGGGCTATTGAGTCCATTGACTTTCCGAGTCATATCCAACTTGTGAATCTTGTCTTCAAGGCAAAATGACTAAACTCCCTTTTGTTGGACATGGGGAGAGGGCCACAGATCTCCTTGCCCTAGTACATACTGATGTGTGCGGCCCATTTGATGTGCCGGCTAGAGGCAATTTTGTCTACTTTATTACCTTTACCGATGATCTGTCTAGGTATGGGTATGTGTATCTTATGAGACACAAGTCTGAAGCTTTTGAAAAGTTCAAAGAATTCAGACATGAAGTAGAAAAACAAACTGGAAAACCCATTAAGGTTCTTCGATCAGATCGAGGAGGTGAATACCTTAGCCGGAAATTCCTAGACTATCTCAAGGAAAATGGCATAGTCTCTCAATGGACTCCACCAGGAACACCTCAACTCAACGGGGTTTCAGAATGGAGAAATCGGACTCTATTGGATATGGTTCCGATCCATGATGAGCTTCACAGACCTCCCTGATTTTCTTTGGGGACATTCATTGTTAACTTCAATTTATCTACTGAATAGGGTTCCCTCTAAAACCGTTCCTACCACACCGTATGAGATATGGCATGGTAAGAAACCAAGTCTGAGTCATCTCAGAATTTGGGGTTGTCCGGCTCATGTCAAAAGACAACAAGCGGACAAGTTAGAGTTTAGGTCCTTTAGAGCTCGATTCATAGGATATCCTAAAGAGTCATTAGGATACTATTTCTACATTCCAGAAGACCACAATGTGATTGTGAGTCGACATGCCATCTTTCTTGAAAAATAGTTTATTCAAGATAGCGGCATTGGAAAGCAGATTAAGCTTGATGAGAAAGTCTCACAAGTACAACGAGCTAAGGACCAATTGGAACCAAATCAGGTTGAGCCAATAAGAACACTACCTCCTCCACCTCGTAGATCGGAAAAGAGTTTTCCGTCCCCCTGAAAGATACTTAGGTATTATTTCAGAGGAAGTAGAGGAAAATGTTCCTCGTAGGTAATGGTGCTCATGGTGATGATCCCAAAACCTACAACGAGGCGATATCAGATATCGACTCCGAGAAATGGCTAGAGGCAATGCAGTCAGAAATTGACTCGATGCACTCAAACCAAGTCTGGACCTTGGTAGATCCACCAGAAGGTATAGTACCTATTGGGTGTAAATGGATCTTCAAGAGAAAGATTGGTGCAGATGGGAATGTGGAGACATTCAAGGCTAGACTAGTGGCAAAAGGTTATAGTCAATGCGAAGGCATTGACTATCAGGATACCTTTTCCCCAGTGGCTATGCTAAAATCCATCCGCACATTGCTTGCCGTTGCAGCCTATTTCGATTATGAAATATGGCAAATGGACGTGAAAATGGCATTCTTAAATGGATATCTTGAGGAAGATATCTATATGGAACAGCCGCTAGGTTTCACATCCAGTGATACTGATCACAAGGTTTGCAAGCTGCAAAGGTCCATATATGGACTTAAGCAAGCATCTCGGAGCTGGAACACTCATTTCAATGATGTGATCAAAAAGTTTGGTTTCATCAAAAATGAAGAGGAACCGTGTGTTTTCAAAAAGGTCAGTGGGAGCGCTGTTGTCTTCCTCGTATTGTACGTGGATGACATCCTCCTTATTGGGAATGATATTCCCATGTTGACAACAGTCAAATTATGGTTGTCCAAGGAATTCTCCATGAAAGACCTAGGTGAAGCATCCTTTATTCTAGGAATTAAGGTCTATAGGGATAGACCGAATAGGATGCTAGGACTTTCACAGAAGATGTACATAGAGGAAAGTACTAAAGAGGTTTAGTATGGAAAACTCTAAGAGGGGATTAATACCCTTCAGACATGGTATTCATCTTTCCAAGAAGATGTGCCCCTAGCACACCTGAGGAAATAGAACGCATGAGCAAGATCCCTTATGCTTCTGCAATAGGGAGCCTCATGTATGCCATGCTATGTACACGACCTGATATAGCCCATGCTGTGAGTGTCACAAGCAGATATCAGTCAAATCCAGGTGAAGAACACTGGACTTCTGTGAAATGTATCCTTAAGTACTTGAGAAGAACTAAGGATATGATGTTGGTCTTTGGTAATGGAGAACTCCAAGTCCAGGGATACACAGACTCGGATTTCATGTCCGATATAGATGATCGAAAGTCGACATCTGGGAGTCTGTTTGTGTGCAATGGTGGTGCTGTCAGCTGGAAGAGTTCCAAGCAAACTGTGATAGCAGATTCCACCATGGAAGCAGAATATATCGCTGCATCAGAGGCTGCGAAGGAAGCATTCTGGTACAAGAAGTTTGCTGCAGAAATTGGAGTAATGCCATCAGATGCCATTCCTCTATACTGCGACAACAATGGCGCCATAGCCCTTGCTAAGGAGCCGAGGTCTCACCAGAAATCCAAGCACATTGAGCGGCGATACCACCTCATCCGCGATTACCTCGAGAAGGGTTACGTCGAGGTCAAGAGAGTCAACTCCACAGATAATGTGGCAGACCCACTTACAAAGCCGTTGGGCCAGCAGAAGATCGAAGCCCACCTTGAGAAGATGGGACTTAGACTTGTAGCCAATTGGCTTTAGGACAAGTGGGAGATTGTTAGATATATGTGCCCTAGAAGCCAGAATTGGCTGACACTTGTAATACACTTCTAGGGGCAAAATTATAATTTTGACTATAATTCAATAAAATGGGTTATTTTCTATCACATATGTGTATTTAGTGTCTGTGATACATCCTTTGAGTTAATGGTAATGATAATTCATATTTTCAAGAGTTGAAAATTTAAGACATGAATAATCATTATTAACTCATAAAATGCTCCCGACCATAGGATCATCACGAGGATGGTGATTGATCCGGAAGGTTGGTGTACAATCGCTTCTCTTTAGTAGATGAGTCTTGAGTCTACGGTGTGGAGACATCAGAGCGAGAGTACAGGTACTCGTTAGAGAACGAGGGCACTGAGCGTGACCACCTCGAGTAGTCATTAGGAAGTCTACCTTCTCGTCAATGACTGACTCGATGCTGCAGTAGTGTGTCTGGTTCTTTGACCTGAGGTGCATCGGCAGTTCACCTTGAGGGTGTTATAGTTTGACTACACCATTACTCGGTCTCCTAGCCATATGGAACCCTGAGGTGTATGTTGGCTATAGCATGTTCATTGTAGGAACTGGATTGCATCAAGATGGAATCTATCTACCTCGGTGGTAGAGGAGCAGCCCTATGATGATCATGAGAATCAAGTCCAGAAGCCCATGGCCATGGCAGAGTGAAATAATAGAAAGAGTTTCTATTTAGGATTTTCACATTGGACTTGAATCGAATGATTACATCATATGACAGAGACTAGGGTTTGACGAGTTCACCTTAACCCTAATCTGATCGGGGCTCAAGATAGAAGAACTTAATCACACAGGTAGCTGCACCAAGAGGTTCGCATTCAGCTCTGATGGGTTGCCACCATATACTGCTAGGTGTCACTGGTGGATTTTGGGAGCAATTAGAATGATTTAGATGATCGATCATTCTAGCTGTTCGAATCAGAAGAGTTCTGATCCATCGAAAGGAGTTTCGATGATGTCGATGATAGAGATCATGACATATCCCATTACCATACAGAACTGAACCTAACTGGGTCACACAAATAAGGGTTTGAATCTGGTGATCATCAATTGAACTGATCTAGTTCAATTGATCTGAATGAGATTCAATTAGGTTCAAGGAAATCGTGCTAGCACTCGATTGAACCTAACATTCTTCTTTTACTATCATAAATAGTTGTCCTGACTGAGCCAAAGGAGTTTGTGCTCGATCAGAGGCCTTCACTTTGTCTGACTGGAGCTTGTCCAGGTTAGAAAAGGGTTGTCTTATTTTGTAAGATAATATCTGCCATTTTTGGTCACCTGCCATTTCTCATCCTTTGACTTTGGTCAAAAGTTGATCTTTGACTGGTCAAACGTTGACCATTGACACTTTGACTTCTATCCACATGTCACGCACCTATTAAAGAGCTGGTGGGGGCCTGTCCTCCTGTTAGAACCTAGCAAGGAGGAGGGTGCACGCCACCCTTGGTGTGTGCCCAAGCTGGAGGCGCCCAGGAGTCCCTATTGGATAGGGACTCGATCTCCTTTTTGGATTCCAATTAGAGTTCTCCCAAGAACCAACTTTGACTAATCTTAATCACCATCTAAGGAGGAATCCAAGGGACTCTATTCTCACTAATCAGATTTAGATCTGATTTCACAATGGGTTGTGATTGGTTGAGAAGAAGAGGAGTTGGATCACAGATAGTCTATAAATAAGACCCTGCTCCCAACTCAAATCAAGATTGGAAAGGAATTCAATTCCCATGCCCCAAGGCCTCCTCTCCCCTCTTCCTCCATGCCAAACCCACCTTCTCCCTCTCCTCTCCACGTCCAAAGTGGTTTGGACCTTGGTTGGTGCAATCCAGATGAGAGAAAGGCGACTGAAAGCTAGAAGGCTGCGCTGCTGCAAAGGACAACTGCTGATTTTCAAAAGAAGTTTTGAAGATTCTCTAGATTAGATCCAAATTTGATTTTTGGAGATATGATAGAGAAGAAGAGGATCTCCAGATCCAGCCCGAGTGGATACCGGTAGAGGCCAGGCACTTGCGTGGCTAGATCCAGAACCTTTCGCTGCTTACAGGATCATCAACGGGTAATAGGATTACCCACTTCAAGGTAAATTAAATTTAATTTAATTTATCTAAATTTATTTTAATTAATAAATAATAAGAATCAGATCTAAAATATTTTAGATCTGATATGGATCAAAGAAAATTTTTTTTAAAATATATCTCTTGATCAAATCAGATCTGAACGAACCTAGTCTGGAAAATCAGGATTTTTCTTCATGATATATGATATAGATCTAACTAGTTTTGTAGATTTATCATATTTCTAATTAAGGCATCCCCCTTGGCCGTCCGATCATAAGAATGGAGCAGAGTTTAAAGGTCCTCTTCTTCTATTCGATGGAGTGTTCTTATGATGTGTAGGGGTGCTGTGCATTCATCTTTAATCAGAAATCTAAAACTTATTTTTTGCAAAACCCTAGATCCTAAAACCCAAGGATTTTATATACATATTTTGTTTATGAATCCTAAACTTAATTAAAAATTAAGATTATAAAATATATTAGATCTAAAATTGAGAATTTTTAGATCTAAGACATATTCATAAAATTGGATTCGAACTTGTATAGCTTAATTAGGTCTAGTGGTTGATCAAATCGAATCACATGAGTGATCGATCAAGTTAAGACCTAATCAGGCTCAATAGTTAGAGTCTGGATTGTAGGCTAATCCGATTGGTTCTGACTTAATAATTTGGTGTCTAAAATAAGTTTGACAGATACGATCGACTAGTTTTTAATTAAGAGCTACTCGACTTGAATTAATTCTTGTCGAGTTAGTGGCATATCTCTTCCATCGATCTCACTTGCCTGGCCATATTTATCGGCTCAGTCCTGATCTAAGGTGGCTAACAATCCGAGCTAACCCATGTCACTAGGTTAGTCATAATGGTTATGGCTATGTAAAGTCAAGTTTAAAGAGACCTAAATCAAATCTTTCTAAGAAAAGATTAAGTCTAAGGTCTTCCACTATTATACATATACGGGCCCTTCCCGAGGTTGATTGTTCTCGGCTGGTCACAGTGGTTCAATTGCATCGAAAAGATGCAACCATGTTTATTAGGCATTGGATGCTATGGACTGAAGGATGGATTGGGCTTAATATTTCGGATATGGTGAGAGACCCAATTAGAAATTCAATCTGTGCAAATGGTGGGTCTGACTTAACTAAGGAGTGGATCAATATTTCAGGCATGGTCAGATTCATGAATTAGAGACCAAGCCTGGGTGCACCATGATTAGAGAATCATTGGACAAGTGTTGTTCACTCATTGGCTAACCCATCACCAATAACGTTAGATGAGGTGATGAGTCAATTTATGGGACTGCACCATCCACTAGAAATCAGTAATCATGGAAATTTTTGCATCTCTATAGAGGGAGTGTAGGGATCCAAGAAAATAGTGGAAGCTAATTTATTTAAAAATTAAATTTTTAAATAAATTGGTCAAGCCTTAATTACAAAATCTAACTAGAAACTTTGACTCTCTACAGGAGAAAGAAAAATGTCAGCGTCCAATCCACTTGCCCATATCCTAGACACCTATAGACTGACCGAATCTAATTACAAGGATTGACTCTAAAACTTTAAAATTATTTTAGATTCTGAGAAGTTGACTCTTGTATTGGACCAGGATCTCCCGACCTTACCAGCTCATCCATCCGCTGAATAGAGAGCATCTCTTGATAAATGAACGGATGAAGATAACAAGGTCAGATACTACATGTTGGGCTCGATGTCTGATGAGCTTCAGCACCAACATGAAGATATCAAGACTGCCCATCAAATTTTAGCTCACCTACAAGAGTTGTTTGATAAACAGAGTCATGCAGCCAAATATCAGATCACTAAATGACTGTTTAAGGCTAAATGCATGATGGGCAGTCAATCTAAGATCATTGTCTGATGATGATCAAGGACTTGAAAGAGCTTGAGAAGCTCGGAGTGAAGTTAGACCAGGATCTGCAGAATGATATAATTTTGCAATCCTTGACTGATGCATACGGGCAGTTCATCATGAACTACCATATGCAAAAACTTCAGAATACTCTGGCCAAGCTTATGAATATGCTGGTTACTGCTGAGCTTTCTATGAAAGATTCTAAAGGCTCAATACTTGCTATGGAATAAACTTCTTCCAAGAGAAAATCTTTTGGAAAGAAGAAGTCTGTGAAAAGGCAAAAGGTGGAAGGTGGAAAGAAAAGGATGGCAGAGCTGAAGAAGAAAGCCGTTGATAAAGAAAAGTGTTTCCATTATAATACTGATGATCACTGAAAGCGAAACTACCCTACATACCTAGCCACCTTGAAGAATAAAAAGAAGATAGGTCCTTCTGGAGGTATACTCATTATTGAATCTAACCTTACGATTTCTTCTGCATCTAGTTGGGTCCTTGACTCTGGTTCTAGTGCTCATTTATGCACTTCCATGCAGTGTCTTGAGGATAGCAGGAAGTTGAGGGATGGTGAGATGATCCTACGCATTGGAAATAGAGTAAGGATCGCTGTTGTGGCCATGGAAATCTATCATTTTCGACTATCTTCTGGCTTAGATTTAGTACTTAGGAATTGTTATTATGTGCCTACTGTAAGTAGAAATTTGATTTCTATTTCATGTTTAGCACAAGAAGCCTATGTAATTAGTTTTCTTAAGGACCATTATAATATTCTTTATGAAAGAAATAAAATTGCAAGTAGTTTTCTCATTAACGGTCTCTACCAGTTACATATTGATGTATCTATCTTTAATATTGAGCAAAATGTGAATGCCATAAGATCAAAATGACCTAGGGATAGTCCAAATGATAGATATCTATGGCACCTAAGGCTAGGTCATATAGCAGAAGATAGGGTTAATAAATTGAAGAAAACTAAGCCATTGAGTCTGTTGACTTCCGAGTCATATCCAATTTATGAATCATGTCTTCATGGCAAAATCACTAGGCTCCCTTTTGTAGGATATGGGAAAAGGGCCATGGAACTACTTGCCCTGATACATGCTGATGTGTGTGGCCCATTTGATGTGTCAGCTAGAGGCAACTTTGACTATTTTATAATCTTTACCATTGATTTATCTCGGTATGGGTATGTGTATCTTATGAGACACAAGTCTGAAGCCTTTGAAATGTTCAAAATATTTAGACATGAAGTCAAAAAGCAAACTAGAAAATCCATTAAGGTTCTTCGATCAGATCGAGGAGGTGAATACCTTAGTCAGAAATTTCTGGACTATCTCAAGCAAAATGGCATAGTCTCTCAATTGACTTCATTTGAAACACCTCAACTCAATGAGATTTTAGAATGGAGGAATCGGACCCTATTAGATATGGTCCGATCTATGATGAGCTTCACAAACCTCCCTGAATAGGATTTCCTCTAAAACCATTCCTACCACATCGTATGAAATATGGCATGGTAAGAAATCAAGTCTAAATCATCTCAGAATTTAGGGTTGTCCGGCTCATGTCAAAAGACAACAAGCGGATAAGTTAGACTATGATCCTTTAGAGCTAGATTCATAGGATATCCTAAAGAGTCATTAGAATATTATTTCTACATTCCAGAAGACCATAATGTGATTGTGAGTCGGTATGCCATTTTTCTTGAAAAATAGTTTATTCAAGATGGCGGCATTGGAAAGCAGATCAAGCTTGAGGACAAAGTCTCATAAGAGCAATGAGCTAAGGACCCTATGGAACCAAATCAGGTTGAGCCAATACAATCATTACCTCCTCCACCTCATAGATCGAAAAGGATTTCCCATCCTCCTGAGAGGTACTTAGGTACTATCTTAAAGAAAGTAGAGGAAATGTTCCTCATAGGTAATAGGGTTCATGGTGATGATCTTAAAACCTATAACGAGGTGATATCAAATATCGACTCTGAGAAATAGTTAGAGGCAATGAAGTCAGAAATTGATTCGATGCACTCCAACTAATTCTGGACCTTGGTAGATCCACTAGAAGGTATAGTACCTATTGGGTGTAAATGGATCTACAAAAGAAAGATTGGTGCAAATGGGAATATGGAGATATTCAAAGCTAGATTAGTGGCAAAAGGATATAGTCAACGCAAAGGTATTGACTATCAGGATTCCTTTTCACCAGTAGCTATGCTAAAATCCATTCGCACATTACTTGCTATTGCTGTCTATTTCGATTATGAAATATGGCAAATGGACGTGAAAATGGCATTCTTAAATGGATATCTTGAGAAATATATTTATATGGAACAACCGCTAGGTTTGACATCCAATGATACTGATCACAAGGTATGCAAGCTGCAAAGATCCATATATGGACTTAAGCAAGCATCTCGAAGCTAGAATACTCGTTTCAATGATGTGATCAAATTATTTGGTTTCATCAAGAATGAGGAGGAACCATGTGTTTTTAAAAAGGTCAGTGGGAGCGCTGTTGTCTTCCTCGTATTATACGTGGATGATATCCTCCTTATTGGGAATGATATTCTCATGTCGACCATAGTTAAAATATGGTTATCCAAAGAATTCTCCATGAAAGACCTAGGAGAAGCATCCTTCATTCTAGGAATTAAGGTCTATAGAGATAGACTGAATAGGATGCTAGGTCTTTCATGAAAGATGTACATAGAAGAAGTGCTAAAGAGGTTTAGCATGGAAAACTCTAAGAGGGGATTTGTACCCTTCAAACATGGCATTCATCTCTCCAAGAAAATATGTTCCAACATACTTGAGGAGATTGAATGCATGAGCAAGATCCCTTACGCTTTAGCAATAGGGAGCCTCATGTATGCCATGTTATGTACACGACCTAATATAGCCCATGCTGTGAGTGTCACGAGTAGATATCAGTCGAATCTTGGTGAAGAACACTAGACTTTTGTGAAATATATCCTTAAGTACTTAAGAAGAACTAAGGATATGATATTGGTTTTTGGTAATAGAGAACTTCAAGTCCAGGGATATACAGACTTGGATTTTATGTCTGATATAGATGATCGAAAGTCGACATCTAGGAATCTCTTTGTATGTAATGGTGGTGCTATCAGTTGGAAGAGTTCCAAGCAGACAGTGATAACAGATTCCACCATAGAAGTAGAGTACATCGTTGCATCAGAAGCTGCAAATGAGGCATTCTGGTATAAGAAGTTTGCCGCAGAGATCAAAGTGATGCCATCTGTTGTCATTCCTTTGTACTGCAATAATAATGGCACCATAGCCCTTACTAAGGAGCCAAGGTCTTATCAGAAATTCAAGCACATTGAGCGGCGATATCACCTCATCCATGATTACCTTGAGAAAGGTTACGTCGAGGTCAAGAGAGTCGACTCCGCAAATAATGCGGCAGACCCACTTACAAAGCCATTAGGCCAGCAGAAGATCGAAACTCATCTTGAGAAGATGGGACTTAGATTTGTAGCCAATTGGCTTTAGGTCAAGTGGGAGTTCGTTAGGTAGGTGTGCCCTAGAAGCCAGATTGGCTAACACTTGTAATACACTTCTAAGGGCAAAATTATAATTTTGACTATAAATAATAAAATGGGTTATTTTCTATCATAGTGTGTATTTGAAACTGTCTGTGATACATCCCTTGAGTTAATAGTAATGTAGATCATATTTTCAAGAGTTGAAAATTTAAGACATGAATTTTCATTATTAACTCATAAAATGCTTCCGACCGTAGGATCATCTAAGGATGGTGATTGATCCAAAAGATTGGTGTATGATCACTTTTTTTTGATAGATGAGTCTTGAGTCTATAGTGTAGAGACACCAGAGTGAGAGTATAGATACTCGTTAGAGAACGAGGGCACTGAGCATGACCACCTCAAGCAGTCATGAGGAAGTCTACCTTCTCGTTGATGACTTGCTCGAAGCTACAGTGGTGTGTCTGGTTCTTTGACCTGAGGTGCATCGACAGTTTACCTTGAGGGTGTTATAGTTTGACTACACCATAGCTCGATCTCCTAGCCATTCGAAATCCTGAGGTGTATGTTGGCTATAGTATGTTCATTGTAGGAATTGGATTGCACCAATAGGAGATCTATCTACCTCGGTGGAAGAGGAGCAGTCCTATAATGATCATGAAAATTGAGTCTATAATCCCATGGCCATGGCAGAGTGAAATAATAGAAAGAGTTTCTATTAGGATTTTCACATTGGACTTGAATCGAATGATTAATTCATATGACGAAAATTAGGGTTTGATGAGATCACCCTAACCCTAATCTGATCAAGGCTCAAGGTAGAGGAACTTAATCACACAGATAACTACACTGAGAGATTTACTTTCAGCTCTGATGGGTTGCCACTATATACTGCTAGGTGTCACTGGTGGATTTTGGGAGTAATTAGAATAATTTGAATGATCGATCGTACTAGTTGTTTGAATCAGAAAAGTTCTGATCTATCGAAAGATGTTTCGATGATATCGATGATAGAGATCATGAAATATCTTATTACCATATGGAACTGAACCTAATTGGATCATACAAACAAGGGTTTGGATCTGGATATCATAAATTGGACTAACACAATTCAATTGATTTGAATAAGATTCAGTTAGGTTCAAGAAAATCGTGCTAGCACACGATTGAGCCTAATATTCTTCTTTAAACAATCATTAAAACTTATCTCGATTGAGCTAAATGTGTTTGGGCTCACTCAGGAACCTTTACTTGGTCTGATTGGAGCTTGTCAAAGTCAGAAAAGGATTTTCTTAAGTTATAAATAATTTGAGACAACACTTGCTATTTTTCGTTACCTACTAAATCTTGTCTTTAGACTTTAGTCAAATGTTGATCTTTGATACTTAGACATCTGCCCATGTGTCATGCACCCATAGGAGAGAATCTTGGATCTTGTCCCCTTGCTAAAAAGCAGACAGGCAAGGGGTGCATGCCTTGGGAGGCATGCACCCCATGAGGATAATGCATGCAGTCCCATACAGATGGGACTCCAGATTGCTTCATGAATTTAAATGCTGTTGCGCCAAGGAGTCCTGTTTGACCAGTCTTGGTGCCACCTAAGGAGGTTCATGAGGAACTCTAATCTGATTAGATCAGATGATGTCATCCCGCCAATCAGATTTAGATCTGAATGCACCAAAGGCCATAATTGATCGGGATGATGTGGCACTGCATGGCACAGTAGGATCTATATAAACCCTGTCTGCACCTAGAATTAAGAGTTTTTGCTCTTGCCCATGCCATATAGCCCCGTTCCCTCCCTCTCCATGCTATCCTTAGGTCCTCTCTCTTCTCTCCATGCTCAAGGGACTTTGGGCATGAGTTAGGTGCGATCCAAGCAATTGAAAGGCGACAGGAAAGGAAGAAGGCAGCACTACTGCAAGAGACAATAATTGATCTTCAAAAGAGTTTTTGAAGACCTTCAAGATCAGATCTAGATCTAATTTTTGGAGGATAGATTGAGAAGGAGAAAATCTTCAGATCCTACCCAAGTGGATACCGATAGGGGCCAGGTGCTTGCATGGCTACGTTCAGAACCTTAGGTAAACATCAAGATCATCATAGGATAATTGGATTATCCAAAATAAAGGTACAGTTAAATTAGATTTAATTTAATTTTTATTTTATTTTTTTTATTAGATCAATAAGATCAGATTTGAAGAATCTTAGATCTGATTAGGATCTTAGAGAAAATTTTTTGAAATATCTCTCTTGATCCAATCAGATTTGAACAAACCTGCATCGAAAAACAAGATTTTTCCTTCAACCACATGGTGGACCAAGACTATTTAAGGATTTACAGAAAATTCATCATGAGATATAGGGGCAAAATGGTAATTTCATAGGGCAAGGCACACGTTGATGGTTCTAGTCTGCGATGCGGTCGGTTTATAGGGTCCATAACTTTAGTAATTATGCCATCCAATGGTCTAGGTGGTTTGCAGTCCAGATCCGATGATTAAGGGTTTTTCCTTCATTGATTCAGTTTTTATCTCTTCCTAGCATGCGATCGAATGGCTACATGCATCCCAGGTGATGATCCAATGGCTAATATAAAACCCGATGGTGATTTAAACATCCAAGCATGATCCAAAGGCCCACATTCTCCAAATCAACTCCATCCAATGGTCCAAAATAATTTCGAGTGGATCTGGGCTTTTAAAATGAGATTTTTGGTGTTTTTTGGACCATTTTATCAAGATCTAATGGCCAAAATTTAGGAAACTCAATAGAATTCATCTAGCAGCTATTTTAATCTTATTTTTTACTCTAATTTCTTCCCTATTTGTCGATCAAACTTCTTTTTAGTCCTATATTGCCTATAGCAAGGATCTCCAGCCCTCCAACACCTATAAAAAAGATCCTAGGCCATCAAATTAAGTTGTCTTTGATTAAAGAGAAGGTGACGGTCCAAGATGGGAGCCATGCTTGGGTTAGAGACTACTTCAAAGCAATAGGTGCTGCGAAGAAGAGCTGTCTCCTATGCCATCTTCATGCCGATGCCGATCCAATATCGAGATCAACTTCTAGTTTTTATTTTATTTTATTTTATTTTAAATATCATGTATTTAAATTTTAAATTAAATTTTAATTAATATAAATTTTATTTTTTGCTCTTTAAATTTTAGTCTTTTAATTTATTTTCTTTAATTTCTTACTCTTTAAATTCTGCTTCTTTATTTTAATTTCTCTTTAATTGAACTGCAAGTAGATGTTATGATCTAACTAGTAGATCTTAGTACCCAGTTTAATTTTCTACACCTTTTAAATTTTGTTTTTTATTCTATTTTTTGACTTTAATTTTTTTCAAATCTTTCTTTTTTTTACAAAAATCAGAGATTTTAAAACTATAATACTGTCTTCTCTATGGATTCGACTCGACTCACTACTTACTACCTATTTTTAGTTAATTTAAAAAGTTAGATTAAACTGATAGACATGGTGTCTTAATGATGACATCATGATTTACCAAGTTTTTAGCACCATTGCTGGGGATGGCATGAAAATTTATTTCTTTTATTTTTTTTTAATTTTTTATAAATTAATTATAAATAAATTTTTAATTTTTAAATTTTTTATAAATATTGCTTACTAATCTTTCTTCTTTATTTTGCAGAAAAAGAAGAGAAGAAAAAAAAGAGAGAAGAAAAAAAAAGAGAGAAAAAAAATTAGGACAAGGAGGAAGCTTCCAATCCTGCTTGTTGAGATCAATCCTAATCCTAAATTTTTTTTATTATTTATTTTATTTTTAAATTAATTAAAAATTATCCACTTAAATCTAATTAAATGCTTCATGATAAGATTAGAAACCTTAACTACTTAGAGCATCCATCATATTAATTTTACTTTTATTTTTATTTTCTTTTTGGTGATCGTTGGAGATAAGGTAAGCTCTTCAAATTCAATTAAGTTTCATGCATCTAATTTAGTTACATAGAACCCCTTGTCTGAAAGTGATTGTGCATATTCATCTTTAAAGTAACTTAAAGGTGCAACCCATTAAATAATATAAGGTGGAGATTTGATCATCCTTTCTTGGTCCACAAACAACCAACCAGCATCCTACTGACCTAAGCCTTTAATTTTAAAATCAATTAGACATTGGCCCTAGAAACTCCAGCTCATTAGGATAAGGAATCCTAAAAATTGGACTAGATTAGGATTAGTCAATTTAACTGGTGTCTAAGGAAAGTAGTTCAGAAATGACTGGGTCTGAAGGAAGATGATTTATAATTGGTTCCATTAGCTTACCTGGCCAAATACAATTGGTGTCTAAGGAAAGCAATGGGAGAACTTGTTAGATATGTGTGCCCTTGAAGCTAGAATTGGCTGACACTTGTAATATACTTCTAAGGATAAAATTATAATTTTAACTATAAATAATAAAATGGATTATTTTCTATCACATATGTGTATTTAGTATCTGTGATACATCCCTTGAGTTAATGGTAATGATAATTCTTATTTTCAAGAGTTAAAAATTTAAGAGAAGAATTTTCATTATTAACTCATAAAATGCTTCTGACCGTAGGATCATCATGAGATTGATGATTGATCCAAAAGGTTAGTGTACAATCGCTTCTTTGTAGTAGATGAGTCTTGAGTCTACGGTGTAGAGACACCAAAGTAAAAGTACAGGTACTCGTTAGAGAATGAGGGCACTGAGTGTGACCACCTCGAGAAGCCATAAGGAAGTCTACCTTCTCGTCGATGACTGACTCGATGTTGTAGTGGTGTGTCTAGTTCTTTGACTTGAGGTGCATCGGTAGTTCACCTTGAGGGTGTTATAGTTTGACTACACCATGACTCGGTCTCCTAGCCATTAGGAACCCTAAGGTATATGTTGGCTATAGCATGTTCATTATAGGAATTGGATTGCACCAAGATGGAATCTATCTACCTCGATGGATGAGGAGCAGCCCTATGATGATCATGAGAATCAAGTCCATAAGCCCATAGCCATGGCAGAATGTGAAATAATAGAAAGAATTTCTATTAAGGTTTTCACATTAGACTTGAATCGAATGATTAAATCATATGATAGAAATTAGGGTTTGACAAGTTCACCTTAACCCTAATATGATCGGAGCTCAAGATAGAAGAACTTAATTACATAAGTAACTGCACCAAGAGGTTCATTTTCAATTTTGATGGGTTGCCATCATATGCTGCTAGGTGTCACTGGTGGATTTTGGGAGAAACTAGAATGATTTTGATGATCAATCATTCTAGTTGTTTGAATCAGAAAAGTTCTGATCCATCAAAAGAAGTTTCGATGATGTCGATGATGGAGATTATGACATATCCCATTACCATACTGAACTAAACCTAACTAGGTTACACAAATAAAGATTTGGATCTGGATATCATCAATTGGACTAATCCAGTTCAGTTGATTTGAATATGATTCAATTAGGTTCAAGGAAATCATGCTAGCACGCGATTGAGCCTAACGTTCTCCATTTCTTATCATTAAAAGTTATCTCGACTGAGCCAAATGAGTTTATGCTCACTCAGGTACCTTTACCTAGTCTGATTGGAGCTTGTCCAAGTCAGAAAAGGATCATCTTAATTTATGAGATAAAATTGAGACAACACCTGCCATTTTTCGTCACCTGCTAATTCTTATACTTTGACTTGGTCAAACATTGACCTTTGACCCTTGGACATCTGTCCATGTGTCACGCACTTATTGGAGAGTAGATAGGGGCTTGTCTCCTCTCTAGAAATTGGAAAGAAGAGGGTGCACAACTAGGATGGGGTGCGCCCATGGATAGGGATGTTGGAGTCCCACACAGATGGGACTCCAGGTTGCTTGTCGGATTCAAACTAGGTGACCCTCACCTATAGACTTTGACCAATCTTAGGTGCCACCTTAGGATGAATCTATGGGTCTCTCATCCCATCAATCAGATTTAGATCTGATTGAACGAAGCAACGTGATTGGTCGGGGTAATGCAGCACTACATGGCGCAGTAGAGTCTATAAATAGACCATGTATGCGCCCACTTTTAAAGAACTTCTCTCCTAGCCATGCCCTAAGGCTGCCCCTCTTCCTTCTCCATGCCAACATCTAGCCCTCTCTCTCCTCCCCACATCTAAGAAAGTTGGGTTCTTCAGATTAATGCAAGTCAGGCAAGAAAAGGCTGACGAAAATGGAAGAAGGCAGCACTGTTGCAGAGACGACGGGTAATCTTCAGAAGAAGTTTTGAAGATCCTCCAAATAAGATCTAGATCTGATTTTTAGAAAAAAAAAAGAGAAGGAAAAGATCTATAGAGCCAGCCTGAGTGGATACTAGTAGAGATCAGGCGCTTGCGTGGCTAGATCCAGAACCTCAAAGCTTCCGCAGGATCATCAATGGGTAATCAGATTACCCAGGATCAAGGTAAAATTAATTAAGTTTTAATTTAATTTAATTTTTCTTATTTATTATATGCTAATATCAGATCTAAGAAGTGTCATATCTGATCTAGATTTGAGAAAAGAATTTTTGAAATATATCTCTCGATCCAATCAGATCTGAACAAACCTGATCCAAAAATTTAGGATTTTTCTTCAACTGGTATCAGAGCAAGGTTCTTATTAAATTTATTTTAATCTAATTTAATCTGATTAATTAGTAATTTTATATATCATATGAGATATGATTAGATCTAAAATTAAAAAATAAAAAATTAAAATTAATTGATCTAGATCTAATATGTATAAGATACATAACTAGACTAGGAATAGAATTATTCTATATGTAGTCTAGTATAATCATATTTTTTATTTGATTAAATATAATTTTTAGATCTATTTATTTTTTATTTTTTGATATTATAAATATTATAATTAGATCTAAAAATAGAAAATAAAATAAAATTAATTTGTTCATATGAGATATGATAGTTGCATGTTTAGACTAGTTGTAGAATAGTTCTGCAAATAGATCTAGATTAAATTTTATTTGATAAGATCAAATTTAAATTTAATTTTTTAGATGATTATGAGATAATTTAGATCTAAAAAATATACATGCATGATATATGCGATATATACAAAACATGTTTTAATTAGATCTTTTATATGAGATATATGCTTAGATCTAATTTATTTTTTGTAGATTAGTTATATTTCTGATTAAGGCATTTCCCTTGGCCGTCCGATCATAAGAATAAAGTAGGGCTTAAAGACCCTCTCCTTTCATTCAATGGAATGTTCTTATGATGTGTAGGGGTGTTGCATGTTCGTCCTTAATCAAAAATTGAAAAACTTACTTTCTACAAAACCCTAGATCCTAAAATCCTAGGATCTTATTTACATGTTTATGAACCCTAACTTAATTAAGAATTAAGTTTATGAAATATCAATTAGGTCTAAAATTGAGAATTTCAGATCTAAGACATATTCATAAAATTGGGTTCGGGCTTGGATAGCTCAATTAGGTCTAGCGATTGATCAAACCGAATCAAGAGTCGATTAGATGGGATCAACAATGCTTAAATTGACCAGCCTAATAGGATTAAGTTTGGATCAAGATCGAGTCACGTGAGTGATCGATCAAGCTAAGACCTAATTAGGCTCAGAGGTTAGAGTCTGGATTGTAGGCTAATCCGATTGGTTTTGTCTCAACAATTTGGTGTCTAAGATAAGTCTAGTAGATATGACCGACTGGTTTTTAATTGGGAGCTACTCGACTCGAATGCGTTCTTATCGAGTTAATGGCATATCCCTTCCATCGGTCTCACTTACCTGGCCATGTTTGTTGACTCAGTTTTAATCTGAGGGGGTTAATAATCTGAGCTAACCCATGCCACTAGGTTAGTCATAATAGTTATGACTATGTCAAGTCTAGTTTAATGAGACCTAAATCAAATCTCCCTAAGAAAAGATTAAGTCATGGTCTTCCACCATTGTAGATATGCGGGCCTTTTCTAGGGTTGATTGTTCTTGGCTGGTTATAGTGGCTTAGTTGCACTAGGAAGATGCAACCATGTCTATTAGGCATTGGATGCTACAGGCTAGAGGATGGATTGGGCTCAATATTTTGGATATGGTAAGAGATCCAATTAGGAATCTAATCTGTGCAAATGGTGGGTCTGACTTAACTAAGGAGTGGATCAATATTTCGGACATAGTGAGATTCATGAATTAGAGACCATGTTTGGATGCACCATGATTTGAGAATCATTGAATAAGAGTTGTTCACTCATTGGCTAACCCATCATCAATAACTGTTAGATGAGGTGATGAGTCAGTTGATGGGACCGCACCACCCACTAGAAATCAAAAATCATGGAGATTTTTGCATCTCTACAGAGGAAGTATAGAGATCCGAGAAAATAGTGGGAGCTAATTTATTTTAAAATAAAATTCCTAAACAAATTGGTTAAGTCTTAATTACAAATATCTAACTAAAAACTTTGACTCTCTACAGGAAGATGTCTGCATCCAATCCACTAGCATGAATTCCGGAGACCCATAGACTGACCGAACCAAATTACAAGGATTGACTTTGAAAATTCAAAATTATTTTGAGTTTCGAGAAGTTAACTCATGTATTGAACCAGGACCCTCCCACCTTACCAATCCATCCATCTGCTGAACAGAGAGCATCTCTGGATAAGTGGACTGATGAAGATAATAAGGTCAGATACTATATGTTGGGCTCAATGTCTGATGAGCTTCAGCGTCAACGTGAAGATATCAGGATTGCTCGCCAAATGTTGGCTCACCTATAGGAGATGTTTGGTGAACAGAGTCACGCGGCTAAGTATCAAGTCACTAAACGACTGTTCAAGGCTAAGATGCGCGATGGACAGTCAGTCTAAGATCATTATTTGATGATGATCAAAGACTTGAAAGAGCTTGAGAAGCTCGAAGTGAAGTTAGACTTGGATCTACAGAATGATATAATTCTGCAATCCTTGACTGATGCGTATGGGCAGTTCATCATGAACTACCATATGCATAAACTTCAAAATTCCTTGGCCGAACTTATGAACATGCTGGTTACCGCTGAGCTTTCCATGAAAGGTTCTAAAGGCTCAGTGCTTGCTATGGAACGGACTTCTTCCAAGAGAAAGTCTTTTGGAAAGAAGAAGAAGTCTGTGAAAAAGCAAAAGATGGAAGGAGGAAAGAAGAAAAAGATAGAGCTGAAGAAGAAGGTCGCTGACAAAGAAAAGTATTTCCATTGCAACAATGACGGCCACTGGAAGCGAAACTGCCCTACTTACCTGGCCACCCTAAAGAAAAAGAAGGCAGGTCCTTCTGGAGGTATGCTCGTTATTGAGTCTAACCTTACAGTTTCTTCTGCATCCAGTTGGGTGCTTGACTCTGGTTCTAGTGCTCATTTGTGCACTTCTATGCAGGGTCTTGAGGATAGCAGGAGGCTGAGGGATGGTGAGATGATCCTGCACGTCGAAAATGGAGCAAGAGTTGCTGCCATGGCCATGGGAACATACCCTCTTCGACTACCATCTGGTTTAGACTTAGTATTAAAAGACTGTTATTATGTGCCTGCAGCAAGCAGGAATTTGATTTCTATTTCTTGCCTTGCATTAGAAGGCTATGTAATTAGTTTTCTTAAGGACCATTGTAACATTCTTTATGAAAGAAATAAAATTGCAAGTGGTTTCCTTATTAACGGTCTTTATCAGTTACATGTTGATGTATCTATTTTTAATTTCGAGCAAAATGTGAATGCCATAAAATCAAAATGTCCTAGGGATAGTCCTAATGATAGGTATCTATGGCACCTAAGATTAGGTCATATAGCAGAAGATAGGGTTAACAAATTGGAGAAAATTGGGCTATTGAGTCCATTGACTTTCGAGTCATATCCAATTTGTGAATCCTGTCTTCATGGCAAAATGACTAAGCTCCCTTTTGTAGGACATGGGGAAAGGGCCACGGATCTTCTTGCCCTAGTACATACTAGATGTGTGCGGCCCATTTGATGTGCCGGCTAGAGGCAACTTAGTCTACTTCATAACCTTTACCGATGATTTATCTAGGTATGGGTATGTGTATCTTATGAGACACAAGTCTGAAGCTTTTGAAAAGTTCAAAGAATTCAGACATGAAGTAGAAAAGCAAACTGAAAAATCCATTAAGGTTCTTCGATCAGATCGAGGAGGTGAATACCTTAGTCGGAAATTCCTGGACTATCTTAAGAAAATGGCATAGTCTCTCAATGGACTCCACCAGGAACACCTCAACTCAACGGAATTTCAGAATGGAGGAATCGGACCCTATTAGATATGGTTCGATCCATGATGAGCTTCACAGACCTTCCTGATTTTCTTTGGGGATATTGTTTGTTAACTGCAATATACTTACTGAATAGGGTTCCTTCTAAAACCGTTCCTACCACACCGTATGAGATATGGCATGGTAAGAAACCAAGTCTGAGTCATCTCAGAATTTGGGGTTGTCCGGCTCATGTCAAAAGACAACAAGCGGACAAGTTAGACTTTAGGTCCTTTAGAGCTCGATTCATAGGATATCCTAAAGAGTCATTAGGATATTATTTCTACATTCCAGAAGATCACAATGTGATTGTGAGTCGACATGCCATCTTTCTTGAAAAATAGTTTATTCAAGATAGCGGCATTGGAAAGCAGATCAAGCTCGATGAGAAAGTCTCACAAGAGCAACGAGCTAAGGACCAAATGGAACCAAATCAGGTTAAGCCAATCCATACACTACCTCCTCCACCTCGTAGATCGGAAAGGGTTTCCCATCCCCCTGAGAGGTACTTAGGTACTATTTCAGAGGATGTAGAGGAAATGTTCCTCGTAGGTAATGGGGTTCATGGTGATGATCCCAAAATCTATAACGAGGCGATATCAGATATCGACTCTGAAGAAATGGTTAGAGGCAATGAAGTCAGAAATTGACTCGATGCACTCAAACCAAGTCTGGACCTTGGTAGATCCACCAGAAGGTATAGTACCTATTGGGTGTAAATGGATCTACAAGAGAAAGATTGGTGCAGATGGGAATGTGGAGACATTCAAGGCTAGATTAGTGGCAAAAGGTTATAGTCAACATGAAGGCATTGACTATCAGGATACCTTTTCGCCAGTAGCTATGCTAAAATCCATTCCGCACATTGCTTGCTGTTGCAGCCTATTTCGATTATGAAATATGGCAAATGGACGTGAAAATGGCATTCTTAAATGGATATCTTGAGGAAGATATCTATATGGAACAGCCCTTAGGTTTCACATCCAGTGATGATGATCACAAAGTATGCAAGCTGCAAAGGTCCATATATGGACTTAAGCAAGCATCTCGAAGCTGGAATACTCATTTTAATGATGTGATCAAATTATTTGATTTCATCAAAAATGAGGAGGAACCATGTATCTTCAAAAGGGTCAGTGGGAGCGTTGTTGTCTTCCTCGTATTATATGTAGATGACATCTTTCTTATTGTGAATGATATTTCCATATTGATCACAGTCAAAATGTGGTTATCTAAAAAAATCTCCATGAAAGACTTGGGAGAAACATCCTTTATTTTAGGAATCAAGGTCTATAGAGATAGATCGAATAGGATGCTAGAACTTTCACAGAAGAATGTACATAGAGGAAATACTAAAGAGGTTTAGTATGAAAAACTCAAAGAGGGGTTTAGTACCCTTCAGGCATGGCATTCATCTTTCCAAGAAGATATTCCCTAGCACACCTAAGGAAATAGAATGCATGAGCAAGATCCTTTATACTTCAGCAATAGGGAGCCTCATGTATGCCATATTATGTACACGATCTGATATAGCCCATGCTGTGAGTGTCACAAGTAGATATCAGTCAAATCCAGGTGAAGAACACTGGACTTCTATGAATTGTATCCTTAAGTACTTGAGAATAACTAAGGATATGTTGTTGGTCTTTGGTAATGGAGAACTCCAAGTCTAGGGGTATACAGACTCGGACTTTATGTCCGATATAGATGATTCGAAAGTTGACATCTGAAAATCTATTTTTGTGCAATGGTGGAGCTGTCAGTTGGAAGAGTTTCAAACAGACAGTAATGCAGATTCCACCATGGAAGCAGAATACATCGCTTCAGAAGCTGCAAAGGAGGCATTCTAGTACAAGATCTTTGCCACAGAGATTGGAGTAATGCCATCAGATGCCATTCCTCTGTACTACGACAATAATGGTGCCATAGCCCTTGCTATGGAGCCAAGGTCTCATCAGAAATTCAAGCACATCGAGCGGTGATATCACCTCATCCATGATTACCTCGAGAAGGGTTACGTCGAGGTCAAGAGAGTCGACTCCATAGACAATGCGGTAGATCCGCTTACAAAGCCATTGGGCCAGTAGAAGATTGAAGCCCACCTTGAGAAGATGGGACTTAGATTTGTAGCCAATTGGCTTTAGGTCAAGTGGGAGTTTGTTAGATATGTGTGCCCTAGAAGCCAGAATTGGCTGACACTTGTAATACACTTCTAAGGGCAAAATTATAATTTTGACTATAAATAATAAAATGAGTTATTTTCTATCACATATGTGTATTTAGTGTCTATGATACATCCCTTGAGTTAATGGTAATGATAATTCTTATTTTCAAGAGTTGAAAATTTAAGACAAGAATTTTCATTATTAACTCATAAAATGCTCCTGACCGTAGGATCATCATGAGGATGATGATTGATCTGGAAGGTTAGTGTACAATCGCTTCTTTATAGTAGATGAGTCTTGAGTCTATGGTGTAGAGACATCAGAGCAAAGAGTATAGATACTCGTTAGAGAACGAGGGCACTGAGCGTGACCACCTCGAGTAGTCATAAGGAAGTCTACCTTCTCGTCGATGACTGACTCGATGCTGCAGTGGTGTGTCTGGTTCTTTGACCTGAGGTGCATCGATAGTTCACCTTGAGGGTGTTATAGTTTGACTACACCATGACTCGGTCTCCTAGCCATTCGAAATCCTGAGGTGTATGTTGGCTATAGCATGTTCATTGTAGGAATTGGATTGCACCAAGATGGAATCTATCTACCTCGATGGATGAGGAGCGGTCCTATGATGATCATGAGAATCAAGTCCATAAGCCCATGGCCATGGCAGAATGTGAAATAATAGAAAGAGTTTCTATTAAGGTTTTCACATTGGACTTGAATCGAATGATTAAATCATATGATAGAAATTAGGGTTTGACGAGTTCACCTTAACCCTAATCTGATCGGAGCTCAAGATAGAAGAACTTAATCACACAAGTAACTGCACCAAAAGGTTCATTTTCAGTTTTGATGGATTGCCACCATATGCTACTAGGTGTCACTAGTAGATTTTGGGAGCAATTAGAATGATTTTGATGATCGATCATTCTAGTTGCCTGAATCAGAAAAGTTCTGATCCATCGAAAGGAGTTTCGATGATGTCGATGATGGAGATCATGATATATCCCATTACCATATAGAACTGAATCTAACTAGATCACACAAATAAAGATTTGGATCTGGATATCATCAATTGGACTAACCTAGTTCAGTTGATTTGAATAAGATTCAATTAGGTTCAAGAAAATCGTGCTAGCACACGATTGGCTAACGTTTTTCTTTTCTTATCATTAAAAGTTATCTCGACTGAGCCAAATGAGTTTGTGCTCACTTAGGTACCTTTACCTGGTCTGACTGGAGCTTGTCCAAGTCAAAAAAGGGTTGTCTTAATTTATGAGATAAAATTGAGACAACACCTGCCATTTTTCGTCACCTGCTAATTCTTGTACTTTGATTTGGTCAAACGTTGACCTTTGACCCTTGGACATCTGCCCATGTGTCATGCACTTATTGGAGAGCAGATAGAGGCTTGTCCCCTCTCTGGAAATTAGAAAGAAGAGGGCACACACCTAGGATGGCGTGCACCCATGGATAGGGATGCTAGAGTCCCATACGGATGGGACTCCAGGTTGCTTGTCAAATTCAAACTAGGTGACCCTCACCTATAGACTTTGATCAGTCTTAGGCACCACCTTAGGATGAATCCATGGGTCTCTCATCCCACCAATCAGATTTAGATCTGATTGAATGAAGTAACGTAATTGGTCGGAGTGATGCAGCACTACATGGCGCAGTAGAGTCTATAAATAGATCCTGTCCGCACCCACTTTTAAAGAACTTCTCTCCTAGCCATGCCCCAAGGCTGCCCCTTTCCCTTCTCCATGCCAACATCTCACCCTCTCTCTCCTCTCCACATCCAAGAAGGTTGGGTTCTTTAGATTAGTGTGAGTCAGGATAGAAAAGGCTGACGAAAAAGGAAGAAGGCAGCACTGCTGCAGAGACGACGGGTAATCTTCAGAAGAAGTTTTGAAGATCCTCCAAATCAGATCCAGATCTAATTTTTGGAGAAAAGAAAGAGAAGGAGAAGATCTCTAGATCCAGTCTGAGTGGATACTGGTAGAGGTCAGGTGCTTGCATGGCTAGATCCAGAATCTCAGAGCTTCCGTAGGATCATCAACGGATAATCAGATTACCCAGGATCAAGATAAAATTAATTAAGTTTTAATTTAATTTAATTTTTCTTATTTATTAGATGCTAATATCAGATCTAAAAAGTGTCGGATCTAATCTAGATCTGATAGAAGAATTTTTGAAATATGCCTCTCGATCCAATCAGATCTGAACGAACCTAATCTGAAAATTCAGGATTTTCCTTCAGGACTCTCATCGATCATATACTTACCTAGCCAGTTGAGTGGCTGATCTTACACTTGTAGGGCTTGAAGGTGATCTTGGCAGTTAGGAGCTATTTAGATCTAGAATAATCCTTAATTAGGATTGTTTGTCTAACTTGATTGCTAACCAATATTAAACCTAATTAAAACTATTTTTTTCTTAGTTCTAGGACTGCTTAAGACCTCCTCTTTAAAATTCCTTCTTTCTTCTCTTTTTCCTCTCTAAAAGTAAAATAAAAAATAAAATAAAATAAAATAAAATAAAAATTTAATTAAAAATAATAAAATAATAAATAAAATAATAAAAAAATTTAAAAAATAATAAAATAGTAATATTAAAAATCTAAAGCATGGTAGGAGATTGCTTTTTTTGATCTAATTAAATACAATCTTAAAATTGAATGACTGAACCATATTAAACCTAATAGTCAAATGACTGAAAATCTTAGAGAACCACCTAGGTAGATGAAGAAATATTTTATTTCTTTCACTTATAATCCATCAAGTTGTATCTAGTTACCTGATATCCATGCTATCCAATATGAGATCAAGCCGACCATAATTCAGATGCTCCCATCTTTCTCTGAGAACACCAATGAAGATCCTTAGTATCTAGATGATTTCTTAGAAATCTGCTCTATGATAAGGATTCAAAATCTAACCAATTATATCCTTAGATTAATTTTATTTTATTTTTCATTAAAAGATAAAGCCAAGTACTGGCTTGGCACAATAGGAAGATCAATCCAAACTTGGGCTCAATTGCATAGTAAATTTCTTAAAAAATTTTATCCCATAGACTGAACCAACACCATGAGATGAGCTATCACTAGATTTGCTCAACTTTTAGGAGAACAAATTCACAAGTCATGGAAGAGACTTAAGAAACTTATTAAAAAATATCCACACCATGGTCTATCTAAGTGGCAAATAGTTCAAGCTTTTTATGAGAGTTTAGGAGATCATTATATACTAATGGTAGATGCATCCTGTGGAGGTGCATTCATGAATAAAAGTGAGGATGAAATCTATCTTATTTGAAATCCTGAGTGAAAACTCAAATAACCATGCTTTGTTATCTTTCTACCAAAAGCGAGCAGGAATCTATGAACATCTTGAATCTAGTTCTAAGTTTGACTTAAACCTAATAAATAAAGTGGACCTTCTTGCCCAGAAATTAGATCAACTCCTAACCCTAGGTCAATAATCTTCTGCATAATTCACATCATCCTCTAATTATCAGGAGATTTGTTCTATATGTGCTAGCCCAACCCATCATATGAGTGAATGTCCCATGGCTACACAATTTTCATCCTTCATCTAAGAACAAGTTCAAGCTATGCAAGGCTACTCCAAGCTGGTTAATGACCCCTTTTCAAATTCATATAACATAGATTGGAGGAACCATCCTAATTTTTCTTGGATACCTCAACAAACTTAGGTTTAGACCTAATATCAAAATTATGTCTATAATATAGGTCGGCCTAGTTAGTCTATCCAGATATTGCATTATAATCAGCCATCATACCTACCTCCTTAACAGACCAATCTAGCTGATGATAGATTTAACCAACTTCAATAATTAATTTTGACTCAACAATAATTTATCAACAAGCTAGAAGCACAAATAGAATAATTAGCTGAGTCTAACATGAGGAGAGAACTAGGTCAATTGCTGAGCCAACCAAATCTTATAAATAATTCATCTATTGTCCACCAACCATCTAGATTCAGTTATCAATTTAATGTCCCACCTAGTAATCCCCAATTAGAGAATGCTAAAGTAATTTTGAACTTAAAAGTTATAGGATTATTATGGATCCATATCAAGACTTGGTGAGAGAGGTAAGTACTGATGCTAGCCAAAATAAGAATATAGAAAAACAAATTAGTACTGAGACTAACCATATAAAAGAACCTAAGTTCGAAACTAGTATTGATGCTAGTTTCAATTCAAATGAGATTGACAAAGAGAAGAAGAGAGCGAATGATTTACTTGAGACCTATTAACCTAAAGTCCTGTTCCCTTCAATCCTAAAAGTCGGTTCTTCTTATAAAAATCAAGAGGCATGTACTGAAGAGTCAATGGAATTGTTTAATCAAGATTATATTAATTTATCTCTAAAATAAAAGCCACCTTTAGATATCCTTCCAGTATCCATTGCATCAAACTTAACTCCTAATCCAAAAACTTAATATATGAGTATTCTAAAAGAACAAATAGGAGAAATTCTTGATAAACAAGGATATGAGAATAGGGTCATGAACTATATTTTCATAATTAACAATGAATATAATAATACAAGGATCACAAACTATCTTCTTGAGATTGGCAATCCAAAACTATTGAAATTTGTCAATCCAGCATTTGATACAGGATAGTAAGCTACATTGTGTCTAGCTGAAGAGGATAAACTTAACGCTTATTAGGAGCCAACCTAATACTTAATTTTTTTTAATTTATTTTCTTTTTAGGATATTTTGAATAAGTTGGAGGGAGAGCCAAATTTTTAAAGGCAAATGCTGGTCCATGAAAATACATTGAGTCAGGTGTATTCTTTCTTTTTCTTTATTACATCATTTATTTTTCTTCTTCATTAAGGATAATGACAATTAAGTTGGGGGGAGAATAATAATTTTTTTTAAATTTTTTTTTAAAAGTCCTTGAAGAAGTTAGTATTTAATATTTAGACATCCGATTATGCTTAAGAATTGAGTTGAACTAAGCATTTTTTTAAAAAAATTAATGCATAGATTAGAGAATTTATGAGATATTGAGAGATCAAGTATTAAGAAAATCTAATAAAGAGTTAAGTCTAGAACATAAATAATTTTTTTTGAGTATTTCTAATTTTTCTACCAGCATCAAAGAATAGTCTACTTTTTATGGGCCTATGTAGAGCAACTATATATTTCTTCATAAAAAAAAAAACAAAATAGTTTTCAAGTACTTCTTATTGAGTAATCGGGTCTCTTTATCTAAGTAAGCATTGAGTTTCGCATCAAAAGATGGGAATGATGAAGAAGCTCATTGTAAATCTAGTCTTAACTCATAGTCTATTTGATTCGAGCTAGTAAGCCCGAGAGATATTCTATACCTAGTACCCTAAAGCCAACTAATTTGGGAGTCATTGGCCCAAGATTCGCTACATGGATAAAATAGAAAGCTTAAGGGATTAAGGCACTCAATAGTGGTACAACGTGTTGCCCAACAAGACAATCCAAAAGGGGAGGGTGAATTGGATTTTTTAAAATTTAAATAAGTAATATGGTATTTTCAAAAACTAGTGATGTGTTGAAGTATGTTGTGGTTCTATGTTACCAAGTATGCAAAAATGCAGAAGTGTAATAGAAGTAATGAGACAAGACAATCACAAACACAAGAAAATTTATAGTGGTTCGGTGCTCCTTGTACCTACGTCCACTCTCAAAGACCCACTTGAGAATTTTACTATAATCTCTCCAAGATTATAGTCAGATAGTTTTTCAAGGCTTACTATCCAAAATCTAGTTAGTTTTATATCAGATTACCAACCACAATCTAACACTAAGCCAACCCTTGGCTCACAATCCAATTTTCAGGCTTGGATAGGCCTTCTCCTTTGCTTCAAAATCGTATTGAAGCTAAGTTACAAAGAGAGTAAAGATTACACAACAAAAACAAAAATAAAGCTCCTCTAATGAGCAAGTAAGTTGATAAAGCTTGTAAAATTTTCTTTGAAGGAAGCTTTTGAACTGATTGAGCTTATCTTATTGCTGAAAAGAATCTCTTAATTTGATGTTTCTTAGAGTGGAAGTTGAATGCTCTCTATTCAAGGCTTTTGGACTCTTTTTCTTAACTTTTTATTCCTCTTAATGATTGAATGGTCAAGTCACTTCTCTTAGATATTTTGTAGCTTCTTTTTCATATTTGATAGGCCGGAGAAGGATTTTAGATCATTGGAGAACTGAAAAAAGCCATTTGAAATAATTCTGCATAGTTCTAAATATTCTATAGAAACTAGCTATTGGAGTTCGAGTCGAATCTCGAGTCGACTCATTTCTTAACTCAAGATATTTTTCTCTACTCGAGATCTTTTTCTCTGCTCGTTCCTCCGCTCGAGGGTTTTTCTCTGCTCATTCCTCTACTTGAGGCCTTTTTCTTTGCTCGTTCCTCCGCTCGAGGACTCAAGCATGAAAATCATATTCTCTGTGTTTTACTAATACCTCGACTCATGGATCTCGAGTCAACTCAAGCCTCCACTCGAGATTGTTTCAACTTTTATCTCGAAAATCATGTCCTTTAAATTTTTTCTATGACTTTGACTCGTGAATCTTGAGTCGACTCAAGCCTCCACTTGAGACCCTCCGAACTTCATCCTAAAAATTCTGTTCTCTATATTTTCCTGCAACTTCAGCTCGAGAATCTCAAGTCAACTCAAGCCTCCACTCGAGATCATGCCATCTGAAACTTCTGCGTGATAGTTTTGTATTAGCTCAAGCTGAATAACGAGCTGAATAAGGAGTCAACTTGAGGGTTTTTTATGCTGAAAAATTATAACTTATCCAAATATTTTTCTCTCCAATTTTAGTTTTGAGATGTCTTTTTCAAGCCTTACTTTAGGTGTTATTTATGCCTTAAAAGCCTTCAATATTTTTTCAATGATCCTTAAATGCACTTTTTAGAGATTTTTCATTTGATACTCTACAATTCATCCTGAAATATGATCTCAACCAATTCATTAGTCAAAATAATATAGTCAAATATTTTGTTCATCATCAAAATCAATCCTTGGGATTAACAATCTTCTCCATTTTGATGATGACAAAACTTTGAGTTTATGAGCAAGAGATATACAATGACATGAATGCATTTGGGGACATCTTCAATATGCTAAAAATTAATCCCTTTACATAATTTCATATTTAGCTCCCCCTCAATTTATGCTCACATTTTTAATCTATTTTATCACTTTGGAGTTAAATTTTTAGTTTGTGCCTATTTCAGTGATAATCTACCAACATTTATCATTTATATGTAATAGGCATGAATTCTCTTCATTCAGCAGTCATGTGCCAAGCTTGCATTTGGTATATAGAGTATGTATCATTGCACAATTTATATAATTAATTATATTATGTTTGAAGTTCTATTAGCATGAGTACTAATTGACATACACTTTATATAATTAAACATGCTTAGCACAATACAATAAGATTAATATATGCTCATGTACATCTTACATCTTGCAATTTATCCAAAAGAGAAAAATTGGTAAAACAAGCTAAAAACTTTAGATTTCACAAGCTAAAAATTCTGAATTTAAATATCTCGAATGTGTGTATGCTCATATACATATCTTACTCCCTCTTTTTGTCATCATCCCAAAAGGTAGCCATTGCATTATAACATATTAAGATATTGATGCAGTAAAAAAGTAAGTAGCCATATAGATGTGTTTTTCATTGCATTCACAAAATGAGTGTGTTCTCAACACATAAAGATAAAATGAAATACCAAGATCAAGATAGGACTAAGTTAAACCATTACATATATATGAGTGTCCAAAAAGTACCTAATATGGAGTGACATACAAATATATACTCCTCAAGAAGTACCTAACATAGATCTATGGACAATAAATAATGAGACATCAGCTTCCTATGAGGCTACTTATCATCAGAAGGGATGTCTTGGAAGATAGAGCTCTGGATGTGGATGGCCTAGCTCTCCCGCTCCTGGTCCTAGCTAATGGCCCAGTCACCTATGAGGGAGTAGGTCCCACATAATTATAAACTCATAGTGGTGGTCTACTTGTACCAATAGACACCGAGTCTGAACTGGGAACATGGGTGGAGGAGGTGGAGCTCGAGGCATAGCTATCCTAACAGCTGCATCCACTGCTGATGCTGCTGGTATCATGCCTGGAGCAAGTCTCTATATCTTTCCAATCAAACTGTCCATAGCTCCAAGTATTGAGATAATATCCTGCTGCTGTGCCTGAACTAATCCACTGATGGCTGCTATCATCTCAGTGCCTTCGGACTCAACTCTCCCCTTGAGCTAAGCAAGCTCCTCAATAATATTAGAGTGATTAGTGGGTGTGACATGTGTGTGCTTTCTCTACTCTAAATGATGAGCCTTTGATATATAGATCTCATCTCTGCCTGCACACCCTCCATCCTCTCAGATAAATCCTATATGTCTCTACTAACTTTGCTAGAAATCATATCTGCCAACCTTTCCATGAATGTAGAGTCAGTAGGTGGTGACTGAGAGAATTTGCCTGTGGGTGGAGCTCGAGGAGACATAGGCATACTGGGGTCAGGTGCATCTCTGGGTGCAATAGGAGTAGAGGGCTCTCCTGCCTCCACTACTCTAGGCACTCTCTTCTCTTGATCAGAAATATTCTTTATCCATGTTCCTTCCTTCACATGATACTGCATTTTGGTTAGAGCTCTCATGTCATATACATCGAAGTGAGACAGCTTCTTACTATCTTTATTCTTCAGTGGTACTCCTGCTATCTCATGGATCCTGTCAGGGCCATGCCATAGGGCAAATACACCCTGTTCCTAGATGCTGCCTCTCTCATCTGATGCATCATAATCTCTGACAAATTTATCTAAGTTCCTTGAACCATCAGATACATCATACACTCTTTCAGATACAAAGTCATGCCTTCCTAACTTAAGAATGAAAATTCCTCCAATGATATGATGTAAAACTCTCATTTCCATAGATAAGATGGATGCTAGGACATCCCCTACGATGTCATCTCTCCCTACAATAAGCCTCAGCCCTTTCTTCTTATCAGATAACTTATTCGGAATGTGTCTTTATCTAGTAATGCTAAAAGTATGTGCCAAATCCTCCTCTGTCACTTCAATTTATATATCTTTGACTGTAGTTACAATTTCAGAAGATCCCCTCTTTAGGTTTTTATAAAACTCCCTAACTAGCTTAGGATAATGGGAATATTCATTTGACAAAAATCTTTTAATCCAAGATCCAATAGAAAAATTATGTTCTTCAAAAAATCCAAAATCAACCCTTATGCCCATTGCTATAGCCCTTGTAGCCATCCTACCTATAAGAGAGGGCTCAGAAGGGGGTGATCCTGGAATACCTTGCTTTGGTTCGGGCTCTTCATGAATGGGTTCCTCGGAGGGTTAAGAAACTTCAATCAGTTGGGAGGCCACCCATTCCATATGGGCTTTTCTTCTCCTCTCCCATTCTTCAGCTCCATGGGTGGCATAGATTTTTCACATTGCCCACCTTTTTCCTGCCATCTTGCTTTGAATCCAACCTCTAATTAAAGGATCTAAGGGAATGGAGGACAAGAATGCAGCTAGGAACTATTTGAGGGAGTTTAAGGGGATGAGAGAGCTTTAGCTCATCAAAATGAAAGAGTTTTAGAGCATCGTGAATAGTCACAGATCGATTTTAATTGCTTGTGGCCCTGACCCTTGAGTCGACTCATGATTTTGAACTAGTTTGTTCGAGTCGACTCGAGAAATGGATCTAAAACTTTTAAAGTTTCAATAGGAATTTGGCATTTAAACAATGTCAAGATATTTTTCTTATTATTGATAATTGATTAAGTACATAAAATCTGATTCTTTGGATTTAATTTGATTTACCTTGAATTGTTGAAATTAAAATTTAATCAAGTTGATAAAAAAAGTCCTAGTTCTCTTATAATGATGTTGAATCTTTTTTCATTAAGAAGTTTTATGAATATATCAGCTAATTATTTATCAGTATAGATAAATTAAAGTATCACATCATTATTTTGAACATGATCTCTTATGAAGTGATATCTTATTTCAATATATTTGGATCTTGAGTGTTGAATTGAATTTTTAGTTAAATTGATTGGACTTGTAGAATTGAATTTTTAGTTAAATTGATTGGACTTGTATTATCACATCTTATGAATATCTTATTAAGTTTAAATCCAAAATCTTCTAATTATTATTTGATCTATAGAATTTATGCACAACAACTTTCAGCAGCAATATATTTGACCTCTACCATAAATAGTGCTACTGAGTTTTATTTCTTACTAAATTAAGAAATTAAATTTACTCCAATGAATTGACATGTGCCATTAGTATTTTTTCTATCAAGTTTACAACCAGTAAAATCAACATCAGAATAACCAATAATTTAAATTAAGATGATCTATCATACTATAATCCTACATTAAGTATCCCAGATAAGTATCTAAATTTTTTTTTAACAGCAAGCAAATTGATTCTCTAGGGTCTAAATGATGCCTAGCACACATGTAAACACTAAATACTATATCTGATCTACTTGCAGTAAGATAATGGAGTGAGCCGATCATAGCTCTATATAATTTTGTGTCTACTTTCTTATCCTTCTCATCTTTGTCAAGTTTACATGATATACTCATTGGTATGCCAATTAGTCTTGAGCTCTCCATCCCAAACTTCTTAAGTATTTTTTTTGTGTATTTTGTTTGGTTAATGGAGATCCCTTCTTTATTTTGCTTGATTTGGGATCCAAGGAAGAAGTTTAATTCTCCCATCATGCTCATCTCGAACTCATCCTGCATTAGCTCGGTAAATTTTTGACAAAGAAATTCATTAGTAGCACCAAAAATAATATCATCCACATATATTTGTACAACTAATAGATTGTCATCTTTTCTTTTTAGGAATAAGGTTTTATCTATATTTTTCCTAGTAAATTTATTATCTAATAAGAATTTGCTTAATCTTTCATACCATGCACGTGGGGCTTGTTTTGGTTCATATAAAATTTTATATAATTTAAATACATGATTTGGAAATGTATGATTTTCAAATCTAGGTGGTTGTTCAATATACACTTCCTTGGCTATATAACTATTAAGAAATGCACTCTTTACATCCATTTAATATAATTTAAAATTCATAAAATATGCAAATACAATCAATAGTCTAATTGCTTCTAATCTAGCTACCAAAACAAAGGTTTCATCAAAATCAATGCCTTCTTTTGATTGTACCCTTTTATCACTAATCTAGCTTTATTTCTTACGATGGTACCATGTTCATCTAGTTTATTTCTATATACCCATTTAGTTCTAATTATTGGGTAGTCATTTGATCTATTAACTAAGGTCTAAACCTTATTTCTTTTAAATTAATTTAATTCTTCTTGCATGGCATCTATCCAACATGGGTCATTTTCAGCTTCTTCTATTGATTTAGGTTCAATTTGTGAGATAAAGGCTAAGTAATTATTTATACTTCTAAGATAAGATCGTGTTTTTACTCCTTGTAATGGATTATCGATTATTAGATCTTTAGGATGTCCATGTGCATACTTCCATTCTTTTGGTAACTCCTCTCTTAGGTTATGAGAAGGCTCTTCATTCTTTTCTTCTTCATTATTTTGAGGTGGTACTGAAGGAAAAAATCCTATGTTTTTTATGTAGGTTCGTTCAGATCTGATTGGATCAAGAGGGATATTTCAAAAATTTTTCTCTAAGATTTTAATTAGATCTAAGATTCTTCAGATCTAATCTTATTGATCTGATAAAAAAATAAAATTAAATTAAATCTAATTTAATTATACCTTTGTTTTGGATAATTCTATTACCCTATGATGATCCTGATGTTTGCCTGAGGTTCTGGATGTAGCCACGCAAGCATCTGGCCTCTACTGATATCCACTCAGGTAGAATCTAAAGATCTTCTCCTTCTCAATATATCCTCCAAAAATTAGATCTGGATCTGATCTTAAAGATCTTCAAAATAGCTTTTGAAGATCAACCATTGTCTCTTGCAGCAGTGCTGCTTTCTTTCTTTTCTGTCGCCTTTCACGTGCTTGGATCGCACCTAACTCATGCCCAAATCCTCTTAGGCATGGAGAGGAGAGAGAATACTAGAGGGTGGCATGGAGAAGGAGGGAGAGGGGCTATGTGGCATAGGCTAAGGTAGAAGCTCTCTCAATATAGGCGCAGATAGAATTTTTATAGACCCTGCTGCATCATGCAGTGCCACATCATCCCGACCAATCATGATCCTTTGTGCAATCAGATTTAAATTTGATTGGTGGGATGATATCATCTGATCTAATCAGATTAGAGTCCCTCAAAACTCTCCTTAGATGGCACCAAGACTGGTCAAACAGGACTCCTTGGTGCCATCTAGGTTGATTCCCTGAAGCAACTGGAGTCCCATCTGTATGGGACTCCAATCCTTATCCACATGAGGCGCATGCCTCCCTCGGTATGCACCCTTTATCTATCTACCTTTTAGCAGAGAGACAAGGGTCAAAGTTCTCTCCTATGGGTGCAAGATACATGGGTAGATGTCTAAGTGTCAAAGGTCAACATTTGACCAAAGTCCAAGGACAAGATTTAGTAGATGACGAAAAATGGCAGGTGTTATCTCAAATTTATCTCATAAATTAAGACAATCCTTTTCTGACTTGGACAAGCTCTAATCAGACCAAGTAAAGATTTCTGAGCGAGTCTAAATACATTTGGCTCTGTTGAGACAAGCTTTAATGATTGTTAAAGAAGAATATTAGGCTCAATCATGTGCTAGCACGATTTTCTTGAACCTAATTAAATCTTATTCAAATCAATTGAACTGGATTAGTCCAATTGATGATATCCAGATTTAAATCCTTGTTTGTGTGATCTAGTTAGGTTCAGTTCATATGATAATGGGATATGTCACGATCTCTATCATTGACATCATCGAAATACCTTCTGATGGATCAGAACTTTTCTGATTTAGACAACTAGTATGATCGATCATCCAAATTATTCTAATTGCTTCCAAAATCTACCAGTGACACCTAGTAGCATATGGTGGCAACCCATCAAAACTAAAAATGAACCTCTCAATGTAGTTACCTATGTGATTAAGTTCTTCTATCTTGAGCTCCGCTCAGATTAGGGTTAAGGTGATCTTGTCAAACACTAATATCCATCATATGAATTAATCATTTGATTCAAGTCCAATGTGAAAATTCTAATAGAAACTCTTTCTATTATTTCACTCTACCATGGTCATGGGCATATGGACTTGATTCTCATGATCATCATAAGGCTGCTCCTCATCTACCAAGGTAGATAGATCCCTTATTAGTGCAATCCAATTCTTACAATGAATATGCTATAGCCAACATACACCTCAGGATTCCGAATGGCTAGGAGATCAAGTTATGGTGTAGTCAAACTATAACACCCTCAAGGTGAACTGCCGATGCACCTCAGATCAAAGAACTAGACACACTGCTGCAACTTCGAGCCAGTCATCGACGAGAAGGTAGACTTCCTGATGACTGCTCGAGGTGGTCAGGCTCAGTGCCCTCGTTCTCTAATGAGTACCTGTTCTCTCGCTCCGATGTCTCTATATTGTAGACTCAAGACTCATCTATCCTAAAGAAGCGATCATACACTAACCTTCCAGATCAATCACCATTCTCATGATGATCCTACGGTCAGCAGCATTTTATGAGTTAATAATGAAAATTCATGTCTTAAATTTTCAACTCTTGAAAATATGAACTATCATTACCATTAACTCAAGGGATGTATCACAGACACTTTCAAATACACACTACGATAGAAAATAATTTATTTTATTATTTATAGTCAAAATTATAATTTTGTCCTTAAAAGTGTATTACAAGTGTTAGCCAATCTGAATTCTAGAGCACACATATCTAACAAACTCTCACTTGACCTAAAGCCAATTGGCTACAAATCTTTGTCCCATCTTCTCAAGGTGGCCTTCGATCTTCTGCTGGCCCAACAACTTTGTGAGTGGGTCTGCTACATTGTATGTGGAGTCGACTCTCTTGACATTGACGTAACCTTTCTCGAGGTAATCACAGATGAGGTGGTATCACTGCTCAATGTACTTGGATTTCTGATAAGTCCTCAACTCCTTAGCAAGGGCTATGGCACCATTATTATCGCAGTATAGAGGAATGATATCCGATGGCATCACTTCGATCTCTATGGTGAATTTCTTGTACCAAAATGCCTCCTTCGCAGCTTCTGATGCAGTGATGTATTCTGCTTCCATGGTAGAATCTGCTATCACTGTCTGCTTGAAACTTTTTCAACTGATAGCACCATCATTACACACAAACAGACTCCCAGATGTTGACTTTCGATTATCTATATCGGACATAAAATCCGAGTCTATATACCCTTGGACTTGGAGTTCTTCATTATCAAAAATCAACATATCCTTAGTTCTTCTCAAGTACTTAAGGATATATTTCATAGAAGTCCAATGTTTTTCATCTGGATTCGACTAATATTTGCTTGTGACACTCATAGCTTGGGCTATATCAGGTCGTATACATAACATGACATACATGAGGCTTTCTATTGCTGAAGCATAAGGGATCTTGCTCATGCATTCAATCTCCTCTGATGTGTTGGGACACATTTTTTTGGAGAGATGAATGCCATGTCTGAAGGGTACCAATCCCCTCTTAGGGTTTTCCATGCTAAACGCCTTTAGTACTTCCTCTATGTACATCTTCTGTGAAAGACCTAGCATCCTATTCGGTCTATCTCTATAGATCTTGATTCCTAGAATGAAAGATGCTTCTCCTAGGTTTTTCATGGAGAATTCTTTAGATAACCACATTTTAATTATGATTAATATGGGAATATCATTTCCAATAAGGAGGATGTCATCCTCATACAGTACGAGGAAGATAATAGCACTCCCATTGATCTTTTTAAAAATACATGATTTCTCCTCATTTTTGATGAAATCAAATAATTTGAGCACATCATTAAAATGTGTATTCCAGCTCCGAGATGCTTGCTTGAGTCCATAGATGGACCTTTGCAACTTGCATACTTTGTGATTAGTATCACTGGATGTGAAACCTAGCGGCTATTTCATATAGATATCTTCCTCAAGATATTCATTTAAAAATACCGTTTTTACGTTCATTTGCCATATTTCATAATCAAAATAAGCTACAATAGTAAGCAATATGTGGATGAATTTTAGCATAGCTACTAAGAAAAAGATATCCTGATAGTCAATGCCATCATGCTGACTATACCCTTTTGCCACTAATCTAGCTTTTAATATCTCCACATTTTCATCTGCACCAATCTTTCTCTTGTAAACCCATTTACACCCAATTGGTACTACACCTTCTGGTGGATTTACCAAGGTTCAAACTTGGTTTGAGTGCTTCAAGTCAATTTCTGACTTCGTTGCCTCTAACGTTTTCTTGGAGTCGATATATAATATTGCCTCGTCATAGGTTTTGGGATCATCACCTTGAACCCCATTACCTATGGGGAACATTTTTTCTACTTTCTCTGAAATAGTACCTAAGTACCTCTTAGGGAGACGAAAAATTCTTTTCAATCTATGAGGTGGAGGTAGTGTTTGTATTGGCTCAACCTGATTTGGTTCCATGGGGTCCTTAGCTCGTTGCTCTTGTGAGACTTTCTCCTCGAGCTTGATCTACTTTTCAATGCCGCTATCTTGAATAAATTATTTTTCAAGAAAAATGGCATGCCGACTCATAATCATATTATCGTCTTCTGGAATGTAGAAATAATATCCTAATGACTCTTTAGGATATCTTATAAATCAAGCTTTAAAGGATCTATAGTCTAACTTGTTCACTTGTTGTCTTTTGATATGAGCCGGACAACCCCAAATTCTAAGATGACTCAGACTTAGTTTCTTACCATGCCATATCTCATACGGTGTGGTAGGAACAGTTTTAGAGAAAATCCTATTTAGTAAATATATAGTAGTTAATAGACTATATCCCCAAAGAAAATCAGGTAGGTTTGTGAAGCTCATCATGGATCGGACCATATCTAATAGGATTTGGTTCCTTCATTCTAAAATCCCATTGAGTTGAGGTATTCCAGGTGGAGTCCATTGAGAGACTATGCTATTTTGCTTAAGATAGTCTAGAAATTTTTGACTATGGTATTCACCTCCTCGATCTGATTGAAGAACCTTAATGGATTTTCTACTTTGCTTTTCGACTTCATGTCTGAATTTCTTGAACTTTTCAAAGGCTTCAGACTTGTGTCTCATAAGATACACGTACCCATATCGAGATAAATCATCGATAAAGATTATGAAGTAATCAAAGTTGCCTTTAGCCAGCACATCAAATGGGCCGCATACATCAGTATGTACTAGGGCTAGTAGATCCTTGGCCCTTTCTCCATGTCTTACAAAAGGGAGCTTAGTCATTTTGCCATGAAGACATGATTCACAAATTGGATATGACTCGAAAGTCAATGGACTCAATAGTCCGATTTTCTTTAATTTGTTAACCCTATCTTCTGTTATATGATCTAGCCTTAGGTGCCATAGATACCTATCGTTTGGACTATCCCTAGGTCATTTTGATCTTATGGCATTCACATTTTGCTCGATATTAAAGATAGATCATCAATATGTAACTGATAGAGACCGTTAATGAGGAAACCACTTGCAATTTTATTTCTTTCATAAAGAATATTACAATGATCCTTAAGAAAATTAATTATATAGTCTTCTTTTGCTAAACATGAAACAAAAATCAAATTTCTACTTGCAGCAGGCACATAATAATAATCTCTAAGTACTAAATCTAAGCCAGACGGTAGTCAAAGAGGATAGATTTTCATGACCATAGCAGCAACCCTTGCTCCATTTTCGACATGTAGGATCATCTCACCATCCCTCAGCCTCATGCTATTCTCAAGACCCTGCATGGAAGTGCACAAATGAGCACTATAACCAGAGTCAAGCACCTAATTGGATGCAGAAGAAATCGTAAGGTTAAATTCAATAATAAGCATACGTCCAGAATGACCTATCTCCTTCTTATTCTTCAGGGTGGTTAGGTATATAGGATAGTTCTGCTTCCAATGGCCATTAATATTAATGAAAACACTTTCCTTTATCAACGGCCTTTTTCTTCAGCTCTACCTTCCTTTTCTTTCCATCTTTCACCTTCTACCTTTACACAAACTTCTTCTTCTTTCCAAAAGACTTTCTCTTGGAAGAAGTCCATTCCATAGCAAGTACTAAGCTTTTAGAATCTTTCATAGAAAGCTCAGCAGTAACCAGCATATTCATATGCTCGGCTAGAGTATTCTAAAGTTTATGCATATGGTAGTTCATGATGAACTGGCCATATGCATCAGTCAAGAATTGCAGAATTATATCATTTTGTAGATCCTGATCTAACTTCACTCCAAGATTCTCAAGCTCTTCCAAGTCCTTGATCGTCATCAGACAATGATCTTGGACTGACTGTCCATCATGCATTTTAGCCTTAAATAGTCATTTAAAGATCTAACATTTGGCTGCGCGACTCTGTTCACCAAACAACTCTTGCAAGTGAGCCAATATTTAGTAGATAGTCTTGATATCTTCATGTTGGCACTGAAGCTCATCAGACATCGAGCCCAACATGTAGTATCTAACCTTGTTATCTTCATCCATCCATTTGTCAAGAGATGCTATCTGTTCAGCGGATGGACGAGCTGGTAAGGTGGAGGGATCTTGGTCCAATACATGAGTCAACTTCTCAAAACTCAAAATAATTTTAAAGTTTTGGAGCCAATCCTTATAATTGGGTTCGGTCAGTTTATGAGTGTCCAGGATACGAGCTAGTGGATTGGATGCAGATATTTTTTTTTTTTGTAGAGAGTCAAAGTTTTCAGTTAGATTTTGTAATTAAGACTTGACCAATTTATTTAGGGGTTTGATTTTTAAACAAATTAGCTCCCACTATTTTTTTGAATCCCTACACTCCCTCTGCAGAGATGTAAAAATCTTCATGATTACTGATTTCTATTGGGTGGTGTAGTCCCACCAACTGGCTCATCACCTCACCTAATAGTTATTGGTGATGGGTTAGCCAATGAGTAAACAACTCTTGTCTAATGATTCTCTAATCATGATGCACCCAAGCTCGATCTCTAATTCATGAATCTCACCGTGCCCAAAATATTGATCCACTTCTTAGTTAAGTCAGACCCACCATTTGCATAGATTGGATTTCTAATTGGGTCTCTCATCATATCCAAAATATTGAGCCCAATCCATCCTCCAGTCCATAGCATCCAATGCCTAATAGACATGGTTGCATCTTTTCGGTGCAACTAAACCACTGTGACCAGTCGAGAATAATCAACCCCAAGAAGGGCCCACATATCTACAATGGTGGAAGACCTAAGACTTAATCTTTTCTTAGGAAGATTTGATTTAGGTCTCTTTAAATTTGACTTGACATAGCCATAACCATTATGACTAACCTAGTGGCATGGATTAGCTCGGATTATTAGCCACCTTAGATCAAGATTGAGTCGACAAATATAGCTAGGTAAGTAAGATCGGTGGAAGGGATATGCCATTAACTTGATAAGAATGCATTCGAGTCGAGTAGCTTCTAATTAAAAATTAGTCGGTCGTATCTACCAAACTTACCTTAGACACTAAATTGTTGAGCCAGAACCAATCGGGTTAGCCTACAATCCAGACTCTAATGACTAAGCCTAATTAGGTCTTAACTTGATCGATCACTCATCTGACTCGACCTTGATCTAGACTTAATCCTATTAGGCTGGTCAATTTAAGCACTCTTGATCCCATCTAACCAACTCTTGATTCGGTTTGATCAACCGCTAGACCTAATTGAGCTACCAAAGTCCGAACCCAATTTTATGAATACGTCATAGATCTAAAAATTCTTAATTTTAGATCTAATATATTTCATAATCTTAATTCTTAATTAAGTTTAGGGTTCATAAATAAAATATATAAATAAAATCCTAAGATTTCAGGATCTAGAGTTTTGTAAAAAATAAGTTTTTGATTTTTGATTAAGGACGAAGATGCAGCACCCCTATACATCATAAAAATATCTCATCGAATGAAATGAGAGAGCTTTTAAACCCTACTTCGTTCTTATGACTGGACGGCCAAGGGGAATGCCTTAATCAGAAACATGATAAATCTACAAAACTAGTTAGATCTACATCATATATCACATTTAAAAATTGATCTAACTAAAAACATATTTTGCATACATCTCATGTATCATATTATGCATATTTTTTGATCTAAATTATCATATAAATATCTAAAAAATAAGATTTAAATTGATCATATCAAATTAAAATTTATTCTAGATAATTTTGTAGAATAATTCTACAACTAGTCTAAACATGCATCTATCATATCTCATATAAATAAATTAAATAAATTTATTTTTTATTTTTTTGATCTAATTATAATATTTATAACATCAAAAAATAATGAATAAATAAATTTAAAAATTATAATTAATTAAATTAAAATTATGATCATGTTAGACTATACATAGAATAATTCTATTCCTAGTCTAGTCATGCATCTCATACATCTTAGATCCAGATTATTTAATTTTTAATTTTTTAATTTTAGATCTAATCACATCTCATGTGACATCTAAAATTATCTAATTATTAAATTAAAAATAAATTAAAATTATATCTAATGAATTTTGGAACCTGGCTCTACTACCAATTTAAGGGAAAAATCCTATTTTTTTGATGTAGGTTCGTTCAGATCTGATTGGATCAATAGGGATATTTTAAAAAAAATTTTCTAAGATCCTAATTAGATCTAAGATTTTTCAGATCTAATCTTATTTATCTAATAAAAAAATAAAATAAAATAAAATTTAATTTAATTATACCTTTGTTATGGGTAATCCTATTATCCTATGATGATCCCGATATTTGTCGGAGGTTTTCGATGTACCCACACAAGTGCCTGGCCTCTACTGATATCCACTAAAGTAGGATCTAGAGATATTTTTCTTCTCAATCTATCCTCCAAAAATCAGATCTGGATTTGATCTTAAAGGTCTTCAAAATGGCTTTTGAAGATCAATCGTTGTCTCTTGCAGCAGTGCTGCCTTCTTCCTTTCCTGTAGCATTTCACTTACTTGGATCGCACCTAACTCATGCCCAAATCCTCTTGGACATGGAGAGGAGAGAGAAGACCAAAGGGTGGCATGGAGAAGGAGGGAGAGGGGATATGTGGCATTGGCTAAGGTAGAAGCTCTCTCAATCTAGGCACAGATGATTTTTATAGACCCTATTGTGCCATGCAGTGCCATATCATTCTGACCAATCACGGCCCTTTATGCAATCAGATCTAAATCTGATTCATGGGATGACATCATCTGATCTAATCAGATTTGAGTTCCTCAAAACTATCCTTAGATGGTGCCAAGATTGGTCAAATCGGACTCCTTGGCGCCATCTAGGTTGATTCCCTGAAGCAACTGGAGTCCCATCTATATAGGACTCCAATCCTTATCCACATGGGGCACATGCCTCCCTAGGCATGCACCCTTTATCTATCTACCTTTTAGTAGGAGGACAAGGGTTAAAGTTCTCTCCTATGGGTGCATGACATATGGGTAGATGTCTAAGTGTTAAAGGTCAATATTTGACCAAAGTCCAGGAACAAGATTTAGCAGGTGATGAAAACTGGCAGGTGTTGTCTCAAATTTATCTCATAAATTAAGACAACCCTTTTTTAACTTGGACAAGCTCTAGTCAAACTAAATAAAGATTTCTGAGTGAGCCCAAATACATTTGGCTCAGTCGAGACAAGCTTTAATGATTGTTGAAGGACAATATTAGGCTCAATCGTGTGCTAGCACGATTTCCTTGAATCTAATTGAATCTTATTCAAATCAATTGAACCGGATTAGTCTAATTGATGATATCCAGATTCAAATCCTTATTTGTGTGACCCAATTAGGTTTAGTTTCGTATGGTAATGGGATATGTCATGATCTCTATCATTGACATCATTGAAACACCTTCTGATGGATCAGAACTTTTCTGATTCAGACTAGTATGATCGATCATCCAAATCATTCTAATTGCTCCAAAATCCACTAGTGACACCTAGCAACATATGGTGGCAACCCATCAAAACTAAAAATAAATCTCTCAATGTAGTTACCTGTGTGATTAAGTTCCTCTATCTTGAGCCCTGACCGGATTAGGGTTAAGGTGATCTCGTCAAACCCTAATATCCATCATATGAATTAATCATTTGATTCAAGTCCAATGTGAAAACCCTATTAGAAATTCTTTCTATTATTTCACTCTACCATGGCCATGGACTTATGTACTTGATTCTCATGATCATCATAAGAATGCTCCTCATCTACCAAGGTAGATAGATCCTCTATTGGTGTAATCCAATTCCTACAACGAACATGCTATAGCTAACATACACCTTAGGATTTCGAATGACTAAGAGATCGAGTTATGGTGTAGTCAAACTATAACACCCTCAAGGTGAACTGCCGATGCACATTAGATCAAAGAACTAGACACACTACTGCAACTTCAAGCCAGTCATCGACGAGAAGGTAGACTTCCTGATGACTGCTCGAGGTGGTCACGCTCAGTGCCCTCGTTCTCTAAGGAGTATCTATACTCTCGCTCTGATGTCTTCATACCGTAACTCAAGACTCATCTATTCTAAAGAAGCGATCGTACACCAACCTTCCGAATCAATCACCATCCTCATGATGATCCTACGGTCGGAAGCATTTTATGAGTTAATAATGAAAATTCATGTCCTAAATTTTCAACTCTTGAAAATATGAACTCTCATTATCATTAACTTAAGAGATGTATCACGGACGCTTTCAAATACACACTGCGATAGAAAATAATCTATTTTATTATTTATAGTTAAAATTATAATTTTTTTCTTAAAAGTGTATTACAAGTGTCAGCCAATCTGACTTCTAGGGCACACATATCTAACAGGTACATCTTTTAGTATGATATTATCTATCTTATCATTTAGATCACTTACATCCTCATCTATCATATTTTCTTTCCTAGACATTTTGTCACTATATTCATCAAAGAAAACATGAATTGATTCTTGAATAATGAGAGTTCTCTTATTAAAGACTCTATATGCCTTGCTTGATGGAAAATATCTCAAGAAGATACCCTCATCTGACTTGGCATCGAATTTTTCTAAGTTATCTTTTTTATTATTAAGTATGAAACACTTACATCAAAAAATATGAAAATAGTTGATATTTAATTTTCTATCTTTCTAAAGCTCATCTGAGATTTTCTTTAAAGTAGGCCTTATTAAAACATGGTTTAATATGTAATATGCAGTATTTATTACCTCAACCCAAAAGTATCTAAGTAAATTACTTTTACACAATATAGTTCATGCCATTTCTTCTAATATGCAATTTTTTCTTTCTACTACTCCATTTTGCTATGGAGTTCTAGGTGCAAAAAAATTATGATTAATTTTTTTTCATTATAAAAGTTTTTAAATTATTGATTTTCAAATTTGGTACCATGATCACTATGTATGCATACAATTGATGTGTTCTTTTCATTTAAGATCTTTGGATAAAATTTGAAAAATGCATGGAAGGTTTTATCTTTTTGCGCCAAAAACATCACCTAAGTGAATCTTAAAAAATCATCTACAATAACAAGACCATACTTTTTGCCTCCTAGACTAGTAGTCCTTGTGGGTCCAAATAGATCCATATGTAGCAATTCTAAAGGTCTAGAAGTTGAAATCATGCCTTTTGGTTTAAAGGAGTTCCTAGTTTGTTTTTCAAATTAACATGCATCATAAATACGATTCCTTTCAAAATTCAATCTTGGTAATCCTCTTATAAGATCTTTCTTGATTAATTTTGAAAGTAAATCCATACTAGCATGACCTAATCTATGATGCCACAACCAACTGGTTTTATTGACTTTGGCATCCATTGCCATAAGACATTGACCATTTTTCATGTGTAGATCATCGAGATCCACCATGTATATATTGTTGTGTCTATGTCCTATGAGCATAATACCATTGTCATTGGAACTAAAAACAATATATAATAAAGATTCAAATGTAACCTTAAATTCTTTATCACAAAATTGACAAATACTAAGCAAATTATATTTTAACTCATCAACTAGTAATACATTTTAAATAAAAGTAGGAGTAATACGAATGTTACCGACACCAATAATGCATTTCTTTCCATTATCACCAAATGTAACCACTCCTTCTTTAGACTTAAAAGTGATAAATTAAGATTTATCATCCATCATGTGCCTTGAACAGTCACTATCAAGATACCAAATCTGTTTCTTATCATCGGCTACAAGACACTTCTACACAAGAAAATCAAGTTGAGTTTTTAGGTACCTAAGTCATCTTGGGTCCTTTGGGATTAGTACTCATGGTTTCTTTTAAAATTCAAACCATTTAAATTATTTTTTATTTAATTTTCTGAAATCACATGTATAGGTTTTATGATCAATTTTACCACAATAGTAACATGAGATATTTGTGGTAGAATTTGATGAGGCTTTGACAAACAGATTTTTCAATAATTTTTGCTTTTTGTGAGATTTAAATCATAATCCGACCTTATTAAAAATAGCTCTTTATTCATTCAATGACATATTTAATTTTTTGGAGCTATATATGAATTTCTTTACAAATGGTTTGATCTTTGCTAATTCATCACTTAATTTTTGATTTTTATGAGTTAGCAAATTTAGTTTTTCAAAAATGGTTTTCTTTTGATGAATAAGTTCTAAATTTTGCCTTTTCAAATCTCTATTTTTTAATATTATTTTTCTAAATTTAATCATAAGTTCAGTGAAAGTATCTTGTAATTCATCAAAGATGAAATCTAAGGGATTTTCAGCATTTACCTCCTCATGGTGTGCCATTAGGCAAAGGTTGGCCACTTCTTGTAGCTCTTCTTCGGAGCTAAAGTCCTCACTGTTACTCTAAGTCACCATCATCATCTTCTTCTTGAATCTTTTGGATGTTTTCTTAAGAAGGGGTAGTCCATTCTAAAATGGCCTAGTTTCTTACACTCGAAGCAAATGGGCAGCTCCTTCTCTTTCTCTTTCTCTTGTTCTTTACTGGGCTCACCCTTGAAAGTCTTCTTCTTGAATCCTTGCTTCTTCTTTCTCATAAACCTCTTGAATTTTCATGCAATCATGGTCAAGTCTTCTTCTTCCTCTTTATCAAATTCTTCACTTTTGTCATCCTTGGAGGTAGTTATCTTGAGAGCTATGGTCTTTTTCTTCTTGATTTCTTCCTCCATATTTTACCTCATGTTTAATTTATGAGTCATTAAAGATCCAAAAATCTTTTCCAATGGTTGCTTGTTGAGATCTTTGGCTTCTTGGATGATGGTGACTTTCGTTTTTCAAGTCTTTGGAAGTGACTTAAAAATTTTTCGAACAAGCTCACTATTAGTATAAGATTTATCTAAGCTTTTTAAATCATTTATAATATCGATAAATCTAGTAAATATTTTAGAAATAGATTCATTTGATTTCATCTTAAATAATTTATATTTATGAATAAGCATATTTATTTTAGACTCGTTTACTTGATTGATATCCTCATGGGTGACCTCTAGTCTATCCCAAATTTTCTTAGTCAATGCACAAGTAGAGATTCTATTGAATTCATTAGGGTCTAATGCACAATATAATACTTTCATTACTTTAGCATTCAATTCTATTATTTTCATATCATGCTCATCCTAATCCTCTTTCAGTTTGGGATTTTCATTACCTTCTACCTTAATTGTGAGAATGTGTGGACCTTTGATTATCACTCTCTAAAGTTGATAATCAAGTGCTTGAATGTAGACGTGCATGTGTGCTTTTCAATAAGTATAATTTATTTCATTGAACAAAGATGGATGGTTGGTCGATTGCCCTTTGGTAAGAGATGCACTCATTTGGATTGCCATTTGATCTTAACTCTTGATTGTTAAATCAAATAAATTAGTACTAAGCTTTGATACCACTTGTTGCCCAGTAAGACAACCCAAGAGAGGGGGTGGGGGGGTGAATTGGATTTTTCAAAATTTAAACAAGTAGTGTGATATTTTCAAAAACTAGTGATGTGTTGAAGTGTGTTGTGGTTCTATGTTACCAAGTATGCAAAAATGCAGAAGTATAATAGAAGTGATGAGACAAGGCAATCATAATCATAAGAAAATTTATAGTGGTTCGGTGTTCCTTGCACATACGTCCACTCCCCAAGATCCACTTGAAAATTTTACTATAATCTCTCCAAGATTACAGCTGGATAGTTTTCAAGACTCACTATCCAAAACCTAATTGATTTTATACCGGATCACCAACCACAACCTAACACTAAGCCAACCCTTAACTCACAATCCAATTTTCAAGCTTGGATGGGCCTTCCTCTTAGCTTGAAAACCCTATTGAAGCTAAGTTACAAAGAGAGTAAAGATTACACAATAAAAATAAAAACAAAGCTCCTTTAATGAGCAAGTAAGTCAATGAAGCTTGTAGAATTTTCTTTGAAGAAAGCTTTTGAAGTGATTGAGCTTGTCTTCTTATTGAAAAGAATCTCTTGATTTGATGTTTCTTGGAGTTAGGAGTTGAATGCTCTCTATTTAAGCCTTTTGGTCCCTTTTTCTTAACTTTTTATTCCTCTCAATGATTGAATGGTCAAGTCACTTCTCTCAGGTGTTTTGTAGCTTTTTTTTCATGTTTGATAGGCTGGAGAAGGATTTTAGACCATTGGAGGACTGAAAAGAGCTATTTGGAATAATTCTGCATAATTCTGAAGATTCTATAGAAACTAGCCATTGGAGTTCGAGTCGAATCTTGAGTCGACTTATTCCTTAGCTCGAGATATTTTTCTCTGCTCGTTCCTCCACTCATTCCTCTGCTTGAGATTTTTTTCTTTGCTCGTTCCTCTGCTCGAGGCTTTTTCTCTGCTCGTTCCTCCACTCGAGACTTATTCTTTGCTCGTTCCTCTACTCGAGGACTCAAGCATGGAAATCATATTCTCTGTATTTGACTGAGACTTCGACTCATGGACCTCGAGTCGACTCAAGCCTCCACTAGAGACCATTTCAACTTTTATTCCAAAAATTATGTCCTCTGTATTTTTCATGCGACTTCGACTCATGAACCTCGAGTTGACTCGAGCCTCCGCTCGAGATCCTCTAAACTTCATCTTGAAAATTCTGTTCTTTGTATTTTTTTGTGACTTCAGCTTGAGAACCTCGAGTCAACTTGAGCCTTTGCTCGAGATCATGCCATCTAAAATCTTTGCATGCCAGTTTTGTATTAGCTCGAGCTGAATAACGAGCTGAATAAGGAGTCGACTCGAGGGCTTTTTATGCTTAAAAATTATAACTTATCCAAATATTTTTCTCTTCAATTTTAGTTTTGAGATGTCTCTTTCAAGCCTTACTTTAGGTGTTATTCATGCCTCAAAAGTCTTCAATATTTCCTCAATGATCCTTAAACATACTTTTTCAAGATTTTTCATTTGATACTCTGTAATTCATCTTGAAACATGATCTCAATCAATTCATTAGTCAAAACAATATATTCAAATATTTTGTTCATCATCAAAATCAATCCTTGGAGTTAACACAACATTAAAAAAAGTTAAAATAAAAAATCTATTATTTTTCATCGAGTAACTGGATCCCGTTGCCTAAGTAAGCAATGATATTTGCATCACAAAGTGGGCAATGTAAATAAAAATTATTAATAAATGAAGGATGAAAGTAGCAATACACTTGCCCATATAAAAGTTTAGATAATTTAGAGATAAAGATAGAAATAATTTAGAAAAATTCAAAAAAATTTAATATTTTTTACTTAATTTTTATATTGATAAGTACGAATACCTCAATGATATCCCTCACTTACGCTCTACTGAACATCAATGATCATTTTGAAAATTACTTAGGTAAAATTTAAAATTTTAAAAACTTAAAAGGCATCTAAAACTAAATTCTTTTTTTACTTGAGGATGAGCAAAGCTTAAGTTGGAGGATATGATAAGTATCCTAAATACATCATCAAAAATAATAATTTATTATTTAATTTATAATTTTTTAATAGATAAATATTTTTATTTATTATTTTAAAAAATATTTTATCAATAGAAAGAGCTCATTTTTTTGGTCGCAACAAAATAAGTTTAAAGCAAATCGAAGTTAAAATAGACCCGATATATACTTTTAAAGAAAAAAATAAAAAAATATTTCAACTTAGCCAGCTCGTCTAGCCAAGCTGTTGAAAGTAGCTCAGCCAGCATGTCCCAACTTAGCCGGTGTGCCATCCAAGCTGGCTTAGCCATAGAAGCCGTCCGTCGGTTCATGAAATAGGTATGGACTGCCAACACAGCAAAAGACACTCAATCAGAAGATGCCACATGGTGGACCAAGATTGTTAAAGGATTTACAAAAAACTCATCATGGTATATAGGGGCAAAATGGTAATTTCATAGGGTAAGGCGAACATTGATTGGTTTTGATCTACAGTGCGGTCGATCTATAGGGTCCACAGCGATAGTAATTGCCCCATCCGATAGTCTAGGTGGTTTACAATCTAGATCCGATAGTTGAGAGTTTTTCCTTCTTTGATTCGATTTTTATCTCTTCCTAGCACATGATCGAATGGCTACGCACATCCCAGGTGATGATCCAATGGCTGATATAAAACCTGATGGTGATTTAAACATCCAAGCGCGATCCAAGGGCCTAGATTCTCCAGATCAACTCCATCCAACAGTCTAAATTAATTTCGAGTAGATTTGGGCTTTTAAAATGAGATTTTTGGTATTTTTTGGATTGTTTGATCAAGATCTAATGGTCAGAATTTAGGAAATTCAATAGAATTCATCCAGTGGCTATTTTAATCCAATTTTTACTCTAATTTCTTCCATATTTATTGATCAAACTCCGTTTTAGTCCCACATTGCCTACAGCAAGGATCTCCAGTCCTCCAACACCTATAAAACGATTCCAGGCCATCAAATTAAGTTATTTTTGATCAAAGAGAAGGTGATAATCCAGGGTGGGAGCCATGCTTGGGTTAAAGGTTGCTTTAAGATAATGGGTGCTGCGAAGAAGAGCTCTCCTACACCATCTTCATGCTAACACCAATCCAAGATTGAGATCAGTTTCTAGTTTTTATTTTATTTTTCTAAAATTTTATGTATTTAAACTTTAAATTAAATTTTAATTAATGTAAATTTTATTTTTTGCTTTTTAAATTTTAGTCTTTTAATTTTTGTTCTTTAATTTCTTATTCTTTAAATTTTATTGCTTTATTTTAATTGCTTTTTAATTTAATTGTAAGTAGATGCTAAGATCTAACTAGTAGATCTTAGTGTCAAGTTTAATTTTTTGTACCTTTTAAATTTTACTTTTTATTCTATTTTCTGACTTTGATTTTTTTTAAAATTTTTATTTTTATTTTTTAAAAATTAGAGATTTTAAAACTAAAATACTACCTTCTATATGGATTCAACCTAACTCACTATTTATTATCTATTTTTAATTAATTTAAAAAAATAAATTAAATCGATAAACATGGTATCTTAATGATAATATCGTACTCTTATCAGTATTAGCAATGGCAATAAATTCCATCACTAATAAAGCTTTTTGCCACCACAGCATCAATAAAAAAGTGAAGTTGTCGCTAATAATATTAGCGATGATAAATAAATTATTAGTGACGACAAACCCATCTCTAAAAATATAAAAACTTATTTTAAAATATTTTTAAAAAATATTAGCAATGATAAATTTGGATTATTAGCAACAAAAATATCACCATCACTAATATCAAACTATTAGCGATGGAGTTATTATCATTAGCGATAGCACGCACTATCACTGAAATTATTTAAAATTTTTAAATTTTTTATAATATTTAAACATAAAATAAAAATTAGTGATGATATTTTTGAATATTAGCGATGAAAATCTACCATCGCTACTAATTTTTTTAAAAAAAATATTTAAAACATATTGATGATGGAATTAGCGGCAGCATATTTTGCCATCACTAGTAATCCATAACTAGTCTAACCCTAGTTCGAACCTAATTTGAATCCAATTCAAAATTCTGCTAAACTAAATTTATTTAAGCTTTGAATTTAAGTCCTACTTAGATTATAAAATCTAATTAACCTTAAATTAGATCAAGATTTATTAAATTAAATTTGATTTAAATCAATTAGGAGAAATTGGTATTTAATTTAGGTTTAATTCGAATCCAATTTAAAATCCTATCAATTCTAATTCAATTAGACTTTTAATTTAAGTCCTTCTTGGGCAGTAAAATATAATTACTTTCAATTTAAGTTGAGCCTAATTAAATTTAAGTTGATTTAAATAATTAAGAGAAAATAATTTTTAATTTAGATTTGATTTGAATTTAATTTGAACTCGATTTGAATCCAATTCAAAATTCTATCAAATATAATTCAATTAGGCTTCGAATCCAAATCTTACATGGATTATAAAATTCAATTGATCTCAAATTAAGTTAAGATTAATCAAATTAAAGTTAATTTAAATCAATTAGGAGAAAATAATTTTTAATTTGGGTTCCATTTGAATCCAATTCGAACCTAATTCGAATCCAATTAGATCACCTATCAATCCTAATTCAATTAGACTTTAAAATTTGGGTCCTACATGGATAATAAAATCTAATTACTTTGATATTAAGTTAAGCCTAATTAAATTGAATTTGATTATAATCAATTAGGAGAAAATGTTTTTTAATTTAGGTTTGATCTAAATGCAATTGGAACTTGATTCGAATCCAATTCAAAATTTTGTCTAACCTAATTTAATTGAACTTTGAATCCAAGTCCTAATTTGATTGTAAAACCTAATTACATTCAAATTAAGTCAAGTCTAATTAAATTTAATATAATTTTAATCAATTATAAGAAAATTATTTTCAATTGAGATTTGATTCAAATCTAATTCGAAATCATGTCAAGCCTAATTCAATTAGATTTTGAATCCAAGTATTACTTGAAATATTAAAATCCAATTAGTCAAGTCTAATTAAATTAAATCTATCATGGGTAAACCCTTTCCTATCGAAGTCTAATAAGATCTCAGGTAACCTCGTCCAATGATGATAACCATGGCAAACTTCAATCAATGACTTCAGAACCTGCAAGGCATTACGTGTTTCACCCAGACGAGCTTGTATAGTGATAGTGACCCTCCAAGCAATTGAGTGTTTGATTCCAATGTAATCCGACCTGGTCGACCTTGAAGCTGGTTGAACCTCTTCCCAACTGAAATCCATTAGGGCTATTCAATATTGGTTCGACACCGAATCGACAGAACTTCTTCCTGGACAAACTTCTGCAATCTACAAAGAGTGATGAACCTCTGCATTCTCGCACCAAGAGCTTTGAGTACATAGGCAAAAGGGCCTCATCTCTCTTTTATTAGCCTTTAGATGGCCCTAAAAATAGCTGAGCTCTAAAAAGAATGAACGAGTCACAAGAGAATCAAAGTCATCCATCCATCATAACCGCCAACTAAGTTCTCGCTAGTCGAACTCCTTCCAATCGCCAGACAACCTCAAAGAAGCCAAAATCCCTCTAGCCTCCAGTCTATCGGACTTCTTCAGCAACGTGCCTTCCCTGCTTGTTGCTTTTCTTAGACACCAATAGAGTTGGCCAGGTCAGACAACAAAACCAATTGAAAATCACCTTCTTTGAACCACTTGCCTTAGACACCAAGTAATTAACCAATCGAAATCCGGTCCAACTCTAAGGTTTTCTTGTCCTATTGAGCTTGAATATCCTTAAGTGTTGACGTCTAATTGATTTTAAGAGTTAAGATTTGGGTTAATGCAATATGAGGGTTGGTTGTTTGTGGGCCAAGGAAGGATGATCAAATCCCTATCTTATCTTGTTTAATGGATTGTGCCCTTAAATTGATTCAATATGATATGCATATTCAAATTTTCAAGCAAGGGGTTCTATGCAATTAAACTAGATGCATATAATTAATTGAATTTTGAAAAGCTCACCTTGCTTCCAGCAATCATCAAAAATAAAATTAAAAACTAATATGATGGTAGTTAGGGTTTCTACTCTTGTCATGAAGCTTTTAATTAGGTTTAAGTGGATATTTTTTAAATTAATTTAAAAATAAAATAAATAATAAAAAAGGACTAGGGTTAGGATGGATCTCACCAAACAAGATTAGATGCTTTCTTCCTTTTCTTCTTCTTTTTTTTCTTTTTTTCTATAAAATAAATAAATAAAAAGTTAGTATTCAATATTTATAAAAAAATAAAAAGAAATAAAAAATTATTTATAATTTATTTAAAAATTAAAGAAATAAAATTTTTTAATTTTCATGCCTTTTTCGATAATGATGCCAAAAACTTGGTAAGAGTGTGATGTTGTCGTTAAAACACCATATTTATCAGTTTAATTTGACTTCTTAAAATAATTAAAAATACGTAGATAGCAGTGAGTTGGATCGAATCCATAGAAAAGGTAGTGTTTTAGATTTAAAATCTTTGATTTTTGAAAAAAAAAATTAAAAATAGAATTTAAAGTAAAAAATTAAAAATTAAAAATGCAAAGTAAAAATTAAATTATGCAAAAAAATAAACTTGGTACTAAGATCTACTAGTTAGATCTTAGCATCTACTTACAGTAAAATAAAAAGCAATAATTAAAGTGCAAAATTTAAATTGCAATGAAAATAAAAAGAATAAAATTAAAGAGCATAAAAATAAATATTATATTAATTAAAAGATTCATAATTTAAATATATAAAATTTTTTAAAAAATAAAATAGGTTGATCTCTGATCTTGGATCGATGTTGGCAGAAAGATGGTGTAGAAGTCCAGCTCTTCTTCTCAGCATCCGTTGCTTTGAAGTAGCCTCTAATCCAAAGCCTGGCTCTATCCTATACGAAAGCTCATCTTAACCTAAGATAATGAATTTTGAAGGCCTGGAGTCTTATTTATAGGTGTTGAAAGGCTGGAGAGTTTTTTTGTAGGTAATGTGGGACTAAAGGATGTTTTAATCATCAAAATAGAAAGAAATCTGAGTAAAATTTAGATTAAAAATGTCCTGAATGAATTCTGTTGCTCTAGATGAAATCTGGCCATCAGATAGAGATCAAATGATCCAAAAAATGCCAAAATTGAATGTGTATTAGCCGAGATCAGGTCAGATTAAATTATGGCTATCCGATTGCATTAATCAAGAGGAAATTTGGCTGTCGGATCGAGTTCTAGATGTTTTAATCAAGTTGAGAGCTTTTTGGACCATTGGATCATCTTTTGGGTTGAGCGCTGCCGTCAGATGGCGCCTAGAGTTTGAATTAAAATTGGAACCAACCACCATCATCGGATCTTGATCGTAAGCAAGCACAACCGAAGGATTGCACACTTACTATTCCCATGGACCATATGGACTGGCTACACCATACATCGCAGCCAATCGGCACCTCCTATCGTCGAGTGAAAAGACCAAAATGCCTTGTGAACCATGATAGATTTTTTGTAAATCCTTTAAGGATCTTGGTTCACCATGTGTCGCTCTGTGATTCGTCGGTTGTCGCTGACCTGGTGGTCTACACCTAGATCATGGACCAGCTGATGGCTTCTATGGCTGAGTCGGCTTTGACAGTTTGGCTTGGCTTGTAAAGCTGGCTGAGCTATTTTTTTTATTTTAATTTTTTTTAAAAAAATTATATCTAGTCCATTTCAGCTCTGATTTACTTCAAACTTATTTCGTTATGACCATAAAAATAAGCTCTTTTTATTGATAATAATATTTTATTTTTTATTTTTATTATTTTTTTGAATTATTTTTTTAATTATTTTTTTATTTATTTTTAATTAATAAAAATATTAATTTCTTAAAAATGTGTACAAATTGATAATTAATTTGTAAAAATAATTATAAATTAATTAATAAGTTAATATTTTTATTGGTGATTTTATGGTACTTATCAGGCATAAGCAACATCAGGCCTGGTACATAGTATAGCATACATTATTGATCCTATTCGTAAAGCATAAGGAATAGAACTTATTCTATTTCTCTCTTCAGGTGTCTTAGGAGACATCTTCTTAAAGAGATGTATGCCTTGACTAATGGATAAGTAGCCTCTTTTACTCCCATCCATGCTGAATCTCTTCAGCACTAAGTCAATGTACCTAGATTGGGACAAGTCTAGCATCCTCTTAGATCTATCCCTATAGATCTTATTACCAAGTACATAGGATGCTTCTCCCAAATCTTTTATGAAAAACTTACTTGATAGCCATAACCTGACTAATTACAATATTGGGATATCATTCCCAATGAGGAGCATGTCATCCATATTTTTTATGAAGCCAAACTCTTTGACTGTAATATCAAAGTGGATGTTCCAACTTCTTGAAGCTTGCTTTAATCCATAAATAGATTTCTTAAGCTTGCATACATAATTTTGTCTCTCACTTGAGATAAACCCTTCTGGCTGTGACATGTAAACCTCCTCCTCAAGAAAACTATTAAGAAAGGTGGATTTTACATCAATTTGCCATATTTCATAATCATGGTATGCTATTATAGCAAGCATAATCTAAATTGATTTGAGCATGGCAACGGGTGAGCATGTTTTATCATAATGTACACCCGATTTTTGCCTGAAACTCTTAGCCACCAATCTGACTTTATAGATTTCAACTTGGCCATCTACTCCAATCTTTTTCTTATAGACCCATTCGCACCCTATAGGGTTTACACCCTCTAATGCATCAACTAAAATCCATACTTTGTTGATATACATAGAGTCTATTTTGGATTTCATGGCATCTAGCCATCTATTTGAGTCCTTACTCATGATAGCTTCCGTATAGGTTAGAGGTTCATCATTCTCAATGATTTGAGCTTCATTATTCTCAATAATGAATCCGTACCTCACAAGTGCATGTTATACTCTATCAGACCTTCGGATAGAAGTTGTGTATTCTGGTTCATCCCTATTTATGTATTTATTTAGTTGAGAAATTTTTATTTATTCATCTTGAACTTTACTAAGTTCAATATTTTTCTTACTGCCTCTTTCTAGGATAAACTCTTTCTCCATGAAAGTGGCATGTCTACTTACAAATACTTTTTGTTCAGTATGGTGGTAGAATAGGTATCCCATACTATCTCTAGGATATCCTATAAATAGATATTTATCTATTCTAGCATTTAGCTTATGTCCAAAATTTTTTTTGACATATGCTGGACAATCCCATACCTTAAGATACTTAAGATTAGGTTTCTTACCTCTCCATCTCTCATATGGAGTGCTAGATACAAACTTAGAAGATATTCTATTCAAGATATATACTGCGGTCTCTAGGACATGACCCTAGAAGAAAATGGATAATTCTGTGAAGCACATCATGGACTATACTATATCTAATAAGGTATGATTCCTTCTTTTGACTATATCATTTAATTGTGGTGTATAAGGAGGGATCCATTTAGAGAGAATTTCTTTTACTTTAAGATAGTTCAGAAACTTACTGGATAAGTATTTTCCTCCTCAATCTGATCGAAGAATTTTTATACCCTTTTTAGTTTATTTCTCAACCATACTTTGATATTCTTTAAATTTATCAAAGATCTTAAATTTATATTTCATAAGATACACATATTCGAACCTAGATAAATCATCAATGAACGTTATAAAGTAAGAGTATCAATCTTTGGCCTGAGTTATCATAGAACCACATACATCTATATGTACAAAGTCTTAATAACTCACTCATCCTTTCTCCATGTCCACTAAATGAAATCTTGGTCATTTTAATATTGAGATAGGATTCACAAGTTTCTAATGATTTATAATCATAAGGATCAAAGAACTTTTCCTTGTATTACTTGTTAATCCTAGTCTCACTTATATGACTAAGTTGATAATGCCAAGGTAAAGTATTATTAATATATTCTCTCTTTCACTTTCTATTTTTATCAATATAAAAAATATTATCATTCAGAGATAGAGTCAAAAGATCATTATCAAAAATGCCAGAATATTGTATTTCTTTAGAATATTTGATTGAGCAACCATTGCTCATTACATCAATTTTATATCCTTGTTTTAACAAGGGTATAGAAATAATATTTCTAATGATCCTAGGCATGTAATAACAATCCTTTAGCTCTAAGATCTTTTCAAAAGGTAACTTCAAAATATTTATCCCTACAACTTCTGCTTAGATGAACTCTCCTCTAGCACCATAGAGCTCGAAGTCACCCTTCTTCAAAACTCTAATTTTCTACAGCCCCTATAAAGATTTGTAGATATGAGAACCACAGGCGGTATCCAATACCCAAGAGTTTGTAATGGAAGAATTCAATGATAGTATTATATGTATCTCATACATACCTTTAGGTGCAATACTTGCATCAGTCTTCATAGTTGTAAGGTAAGCCATGCAATTTCTCTTCCAATGACCTACCTTACCATAGTAAAAGCAAGTCACTTATCTGGAGGCCATCTTCCCTTTCTTTTTCTTCTTATTTATGCCATCTTTATGATTCAGTCTCCTCTTTAAACTCTTTTTGCATGCCTTCTTCTTGTAGATCCCATCCACAAGAAGAAGAGGAGCCTTATCCTTCTTGATATGGCTCTCTGCTATTTTGAGCATATTTAATAGCTCAGGCAAGAAAGTATTCAGTTTCTTCATATGATAGTTCATGATAAACTGAGAAAATGATTCTAAGAGTGATTGCAAGATCAGATCCTAACTCAACTCTCCATCCATAACAAAATTTAATTGACCTAATTGAGTGATCAGGTTGATTATCATCAGTACATGGTCTTGTACGGATGATCCTTCTACCATCCTAGCATGGAATAATTATTTAGATATCTCATATCTAGCAATCCTACTCTGTGCTCCATAAAGCTTCTTTAAATTGAGCAATATGGACTAAGTGTCCATTCCATCTTGCTATCTCTGTAACTCATTACTCATAAAGGCCAGTACGATACATTTGATAGTGAGTGAATCATTTTGCCATATCTTATATGTGGATTTTTCTTTCTCTATGGCATCTTTTCCTAATGGCTCAGGATCAGAGGCATCGAGAATATAGGAGAGTTTTTCTTGACTGAGCATAATCTTTAGATTTTTCAACCAGTTCATATAATTAGAATCGGTCAATTTATTTGAATCCGGTATACCATGTAGTGAAAGTGAAGAAGCCATATAGAATTTAATCTATATAATAAAGAACATTACATAAGCAAATAACTCATGATAACATACATAATTAAATTAAAATTTTAATTTAATTATGTCTCCCACTATTTTATTAGACATCATAGCCTTCTTCTATGATGATCGAGAAATCCTAATTGATTTTCTTAGTAGGATTGAGATCCTAATTCCTTATAAGAGGTCTTATGGTTACACAATAAATCTTTTACAAGTTCAAAGGTAAGAAACTCTTTCCAATTGCATCTTATGTAATTCTTAATATAATCCTGATCTCTAAAATATTAATAGCCTTATAGTTGTACAACAAAATATAATATTTTAGTTAAGTTGGACCCTTCATTTCTATACAGTCAAGTTTGAATGTTACTGCTCTTGTGGTTACATAACAAAGCAGCATATCTAAAATACCATAATCATCTTAATGCACCAGGACAATATTATGTTAGTCCCCATAATAGGTCTTGTAGTTGCACAACAAACCTAATATGGTTCGTGACATAATAATGACCTAGCATGAATGAAGGCTTTAATGTAGTGAATATAATACTAAGCACCTCAATCAAGAATTAAATTAATCTAATTGATCAGGTAAGTAGGAGAGAGGTGGGGGTCCCCGTTGCTTTTCTTAGACATCAATATATTGGCCAAGTCAGACAACGAAATCAATTAGAAACCATGTTCTCTTTACTAATCTTGAATCACTTTTCTAGACATTGATCGATCAATTATACATCCAGAATAGTTCTACTTTTGGTTAATTACACTACAACTTAATATAATTTTAAAGAAGGATTTAACTAGTCTCTATGCACATTCTAATTAAATAGCATAAATATAGTGATCATATAATTTCATATGAAGCATTTGCATGTATTGATCATATCAAATATGACAAATCATAAGCATTCATATTAAAAAACTAACATGCGTGTTAAGATCCCATTATTCTAGGACAACCATCTACCATATAGCGGACATCTACCACTATGCCAGGGCAACCTTATAGAATGATGTAAATCATAATCTAATCACGAATAAACAAATATGATCACATCATATTAAAGAACATGCCATAAAATTATAAGCATATCAATATATGATTTAACCTCATAAGGGTGGCTCTGATACCGCTATAGGATTTTATGACCAGCATGAAAGCATGAATTTCAAAGCATTTCATAAATACAACCCAAAGTCAAATGCTAATCTAGGATCACCTTATTAAATTAGAATCATATAACATGCATTTATAACATAAACTTAGGGTATAGAAACATACCTGAATTGCTAAACCCTGATTTTATCTAAATTCTGGCAGAGGTCTGGCAAGGGTTCCACCAGGTGCCCACATGTTCATCCTCCAATGTTGATTCACACGAAGACTTGATCAAGCCTCTAACATCTTCTCTAATTGATTTCTTGAATTAAATTCTTATTGCAAGAATTTAATTTTGGACAGAACCTTCTTTTAGCTTGGCTTCCTTTCTTCTAGCCTTCGCTTTCCTTACTTTTTTTTTCTTGTCTTTCATATCTCTCTTCCTAGACCCTTGTCCTAAAGAAGGCACCTTGTCCTAATTAGGATCTTGTTTTAACAAGAGAAGGAAAAGAGAAATTGGACAAAGATAGGGATAGATTCTCCGAAGCCTGGCATGCCCCTATTTATATTCACATAGGAGCACCTTCAACAATTTTTCACGCCCATTCAAACACCTTATCTCACACCCCTTGATGCATCTCACACCTATTAAAATTCTCAGGACATGTCAAGAACAAAGAGAATTAAATCCAAGAGTTGCTTCACACAGAAGGACTCTTTGGAAAAAAATTCTACATTATTTTTTTGAGTGTCGCAAAGGAATATTAAATGGTGCCAATCATTCAAGGGCTATGATCAAATGAAAACACCATCTAATGGTCATCATGAATGGCACCAATCAGAAGTAGGCATGGGAAATAGGGAGGAATTTCAAATCTCTTGGAGACTTGGTCCAAGAGATGCCAACAACCAAGGGGCGGCTAGATTGCTTGCCTTATCCAAATTTTAGATAACTAATAGAGGACTTTAACTAGCAGAAGGACTCTTTTGCACCTCCTCTCATCTAAAATCCATGCCTAAGAGATATTACGTGAATCAAATACATTGGATAAGGATAAATAAGAGGGCGCCAACCAAAACCTTGTGCACAAAACACCCATGCATATAAACTACTCCCCATGCACCAAGAGAGAGAATCTTTGGCATGTGGGATGCTAGTATGTGATGACCAAACCCCTGGTCAACAAGCCAAGGGTTAACTCAATTAAGGATCAAAATTGATTTGGCTTAAATTGGATCTAATTAGTCCAAATTGGAACCAAATTCAAATCCGATTTGAATGTAGGTGCTAGGATTTACAACATGTGCTAGCATGTTCAACTTGTAAATATGATCTAATTTAATTAGACCCTTGATCAATATCCTTTGTGTATGACCCATTAGGTTTCACATCTAGCTAACAGTGGGTCTGGGTGTGATTTGACCTACTTTGATTAGAAACCAATCAAATTGATTTAGGTTAAATCGAACTGACCTGATTCGAACAATCAGAATTCTTTCTAATTGACAATCAAATTAAATTCTTTAATTTGATCAAACCCACAAGACAAGATTAACATCTAGCAACATATCTTGTCTATCCAGAAGATATAGAATTTTAGTAAAAATACCAAAAATATCCTTCAGTGGAAAGTTACCATGCAATTCGATCCTATGATCATCCTGTATCCCGAATATGACTTTGGATATGAAATCATGTCAAATTCAATATCATATTCACATTTCTCTCCATCTTATAATAATGATTTGATTAATGAAATATTAGAAATTTTTTCTAATTTTCATCATGCTTTGATCAAAGTCTTCCTAAATCATCATTCGACTGAAGCAAGTAGGATGCGATCTCCTCTTACTAGGAGTGATCGTTTTCATGTTGACCTACACACAACCTCCATATGCAATCCACTATATCCAAAACATCCCGTACATGACTAGGTCATGAATGAGTATGAACCAAAATATGGATTCATGCATATAAGGTTCTATGGCAGTCTCAGGTCAAAGGATTGCATGCATAGCTCCCACTACGAGAATCATCTATTAACAAGTAGATAAGACTCCATTAGAAGTTCTCAAGTCGGATCAATTCATTGAACCCATTCTCTAATGAGCATCCATATCCTTGTATTAGTACCATACATAAATGATTATGAGATCAATCACTCTCTCCATCGAGCATACATAGGATGTGCCAGTCTTTTCAGAAATATGAATCTTCAACTCAATATTCCATCGATCAAAAATATTTTTAGATTAGGATTTTAAGATTTTAGATCTCATAGGTATGATCTCATCATAATCCTAAAATTATAGTCCTAATCCATGGGATTCATCATAATCTTAAAATAAATAATTAAGACACAGCATATGATGAAATAAAAATATCTTTATTTATTTAAAATATCATTACATGAGTCTAGAAGATAAAAGAATAACTCACTAAAATACATATTTTGATTGGCTTATAGAGCATTTTCCTTTCAGTGTATGACTCCATAGGTTTGAACCTAAGTCAATAGCACAGAAATATATTTTTATGTCAATCAAAGTGACCATCTAGCAATAGTATCCGACAATCGGATAGGTCAAATGTGTAAAGCAACATTCTATAACCCATGTGAATATGGTTTCCACATAATTCATCCTCTTAACTATAAATGCTCATATATAGGATGACTCAAAGTTTAATTATCAATCCTAATTAGCTTATCCACATTGTATTTCAAAATATCAAATCCATTATATGGATTATCCTAGCCAAGATTTTGCTAAATTGAAATATAGTGATATATTGTCTCCAAACTCTTGAAGTAGTCAATCCCATCTTAATCACTCACCAACATTACAAGTACTTAACAATGCTTAGAAACCTTCCATTATTGAATTAGAAATTCAGATAGTTTGGCATCAAAGCATAGTGAGTTGCTTACAAGTCACCATGGTGATCTCAAGTTCAAGGGACAGTTATATCCATATCCCATCAGAGTAATTCTTAATAATAAAATACTCTGAAGTTGGTCATGTTCAGTGATGATGTATCCCTACATCTCACCTATATGCTATACCAGTATCTCCATAGTTCTTGGTTAAGAGGACAACTAACCTATATGGCACACAATGATCTACACTTGATAAATGTTATCATCCTAGTTAACAATATATCATTTGATCGCAAATAGTTTAAGGACTAATTGATAAATCCTCTCTTTATCAAATCTAAATAATCCTGAGAACTTCATCATAATATAGGAGTTCATTAGAAGATGTTCATTTTGTGATGAAAAATACTAGAACAAACTTTTTATTCATAATAAATCATCTATTTTACAAGGATTGCTCAACTATCAATAGGTTGATGATTGGCTTTAGAATATATTTTTCAACACCCGATATATAGGATTATTTTATTATCCCTTAGCCTCCTGCTATCCTTAAGATCCTACAAAGAAGTGCATAGATGAGCATTGGACACTCTCTATTTAGTGGTCGAACGGGCTAGGAGAGAGGGATGATCCTAATCTAGGACATAGGTTAGTTTCTCAAAACTCAAAACTATTTTTAAGTTCTAGAGCCAATCTTGGAAATTAGGTTCAGTCAACCTATTGGTCTCAAAGATCTTGGCTTGGGGGTTGGAAGCAGACATAATTCTTGTAGAGAGTCAAAGTTTCTAGTTAGACTTTGAATTTGACTTAACCAATTTATTTTAAAAATTTTATTTTAAAAATAAATTTGGGATTTCATTATTTTTTTGAATCCTTACACTCCCCTAGAAGAGATGTGAAAATCTTCATAATTAAGAATTTTTAGTAGATGCTGCAGTCCCACCGATTGGCTCACCACTTCACCTAATAATTATAGATGATGAGTCAGTCGATAAGTGGATAACTTTTATCCAATATTTCTCTAAACATATTATAGCCAACACCGATTTCTAATTTATGAAGCTCATCATGTCTCAAATATTGCTCCACTCTTTAGTTAAGTTAGACCCACTATTTATGCGAAATAGATTCATGATTGGGATCCTCAGTACATCCAAAATATTAGGCCCAACCCTTCCTCCATCCCATAATATCTCATGACTAATAGTATGGTTGCATCTTTCCAATGCAACTGAACCACTATATCCAATCGAGAACAATCAACTCCAGAAAGGATCCATACAACTAGAATGGTGGAAGACCGCATGACTTAATATTTTATAAGAAGATTTTAATTTAAGTCTCATCCTTAATTAGTCATAACTGTTATGACTAATCTAGTAGCATGGGATAGCTTGAATTGTTGGCAATCCAATATAGAACTAAATTGATCCAATTGGCCAGGTAAATGAGATCAATGGGAGGGATATGCTATTAACACACCATAGATGCTATCTAAGCAAGTAGCTCTCAATTAATGACCATCGATCATATCTACAAGACTTATCTTAGATACCAATTTATCAATTCAAAATTGATCAGATTCATCTACAATTTAGGCTCGAACCATGGAGCCAAATTAGGTCTCGAAGTGATTAATAATAGGGCTGTTAATCGAACTTAACTAAACTTACAACTATTGGATTGGTCATAGAGCACTCTTGATCCCATCCTAACTAACTTTTGATTCGGTTTGATTAATCGCTCATGCTAGACCTAATCAAGCTACCCATAACCTGAACCCATGTATTATGAAAATATCTTAGATCTTTTAATTTTTAATTTTTAGATCTAATTATTTTATAACTTAATTCTTAATTAAGTATAACAAGGTTCATAAAATAAAACATAAAAAATAGATCCTAGAATTTTTGGATCTAGAGTTTACCAAAAAGTAAGTTTATCTATTCGCTTTTCTTCTTCATGAGGACCATCACAGCGGTTCTCTTACATGCCATAAGAGCACCCCATCATATGAGAAGAGAGGGCCTTTAAACCCTTCTTTCTCTTATCATCGGACGGCAATGGTGACTACCCATTCAGAGTACTTTGCTATTAAAATCTAGATCTAGATATATAACATGCTTATATTGCATATATATAATAAGATCTAATCTAATCATGCTTTGCATACATCTCATGTATCTATTAAAAACACATCACATGCATTTTTTAACTCATGCTATCTTGATCTCATCAAAAACATAATCTAGATCTATGCAATCTAGATCTATGAACCAACAAACCTAACTCTAATACTAGTTAAAGAAACTTTTTCTATTGGTTGGATCGGATTGGATCAGATATAACAAAATTTAAAACTTTTCAAATATGATCCAGCCAAGGATTCATCGATCATGCACTTCAACCTTCGAGCATTTAGATCAACCCAACTCTTTGGCATGGGAGAGAGAGGGAGAGAGAGAGAGGATCTGAAGAGGAGTAAGGAGGCATAGAGGTAGAGAGGCAAGGCTTTGCTCTTGAAAATGCAATACTAAATCCTTAGCATGGTCCCCTATTTATAGAAATAGGAGACCTCCTAGGGCTTTAAGCATTTGACTAGATCAAATACTTAAAGTAGGACTCTTTCATGAGAAGTGGCACCCCCTCACCTTTACTCTATGCATTTTGTCGAACAAACTCATAAGATGTGCATGCCACTTTATTTGATAAGGTAGTTGGTGCCCAGATAACATCTTCCACTAGTTTGAATTAAATCAAAACCCTTCAAACTTAGTTTAAATTGTAACCTCCATAACAAAGTCTCCTCTTATCCATATCATTAAAGGCACACGCTAGGAAGGGGCATGCGCCCTTTCTCTCTAGAAATCAGATGGTTCATGCCCTTAAAGAAATTCTAGGAGGTGTGCGCCCCTCTTCTCATGCGCAAGACCAAGTCAAAACATGGGGGGCACCAACTTCTCATGTGCAAGACCAAGTCAAAACATGGGGGGGCACCAAGTGTTGGTGCCCCCTCATGCTTATCCTCTTAGGAGATTAGGACAAAGTCCTAATCTAATTAGGATAAGGCACCTGGTGCCCCCTCATGCTTATCCTCTTAGGAGATTAGGACAAAGTCCTAATCTAATTAGGATAAGGCTAATTCAGGGTGTCTAGACAAGCCAAATCTAATTTGACTCAATTCAAACCAATAAAAAATTCAATGTAGAAGAAAATTAGGTTCAATCATGTACAAGCATGATTTTCTTAAACCTAATTGGATCAAATTCAAATCAATCGGACTACATGAGTCCAATTAAAAACATCCAGAGCCAAACCCTTATTTATGTGATCCCATAGGTTCAATTCTATACGATAATAGAATATATTATGATCTCCATCATCGACATCAGTGAAACACCTTTCAATGGATCAAAACTCTTTCTGATTTAGCATGTTAGAATTATCAATCATCAGGATAATTCTAATCGATCCCATAATCCATCAGTGATACCTAGCAGTATATGATGGCAATCCATCAAAACTAAAAAAGAACCTCTCAGTGCAGTTATCATATGATTTGGTTCTTCTATCATGAGTTTCCATAGAATCTAGCTTAAGATTGACTCATCAAACCTCATACCTATCACATGATTGAATCAATCAGTTTGAATCCGATATGAAATTCTAATAAAAAATTTTTTCTATTATTTCACACTACCATGGCCATAGGCTTTAAGACTAAATCTCATGATTACCATAGGACTACTCCTCTACCGAGGTTGATAAATTTTATCTTGGTGCGATCCAATTTCTACAATGAAAATGCTATAGCCAATATACACCTCGGGATTCTGTATGACTAGGAGAATAAGTTATGGTATAACCAAACTATAACACCCTCAAGGTGAACTATCGATGCACCTTAGGTCAGAGAATTAGATACACAACTATAGCAATGAACGAGTCATTGACGAGAAAGTAGACTTTCTTATGACTACTCAAAGTTGATCATGCTCAGTATCCTTATTCTTAATATGCACCTGTACTTTTGTTCCAATGACTCTACACCATAGATTCAAGACACATCTATCCTAAAAAAGTGATCGTATACCAATCTTCCAGATTGATCACCATTCTCACGACGATCTTACGATTGAAAGCAGTTTATCAGTTAATTATGATAACACAAGTCTCAAATTTTTAATTTTTGAGAATATGTATTATCATATCCGTTAATCCAATGAATGAATCACAGACACAATTAACACAAATATGATTAAGAAAATAATTCAAATTTTATTTATAAGTCAAAATTTATAAATTATGCCCATAGAAAGTATTACATGCAAAATTATGTCCATAAAAAGTATTACATGTGTTGGCCAATCTGACTTCTAGGACATATATCTAATACAAGATACATGATGAATGGTGAGGCATAATTTATCATCGTTGAAGCAAAGAAAGGAGGAGTGGTGACCTTTGACGATAATGGCAAAGGATGCATCATTGCAATTAGTAATATTTGTATCGCTCCTACCTATATTGAGAATGTTTTACTTATAGATGGATTGAAATATAATCTACTAAGTATTAATCAATTATGTGATAAAAGTTTTAAAGTTGTATTTGAATCCTTGATGTACACTATTTCTAGACTCAGTGACAATGGCATTGTGCTCATTGGATATAGATATGGCAATGTCTACATGTTTAATCTGGATAATTTTTTCATGAAGAATGATCAATATTTAGTTGTAATAGATGCCAAAGTTAATGAGACTAGTTAGTTATGGCATCGTAGATTAGGTCATGCAAATATGGATTTGATTTTAAAACTTATTAAAAAGGATCTTGTCAAAGAATTATCCTAAATGAATTTTGTAAAGAACATGATTTGTAATGCATGTCAATTTGAAAAATAAACTAGGAGCTCTTTCAAATCAAGAAATATTATTTCAACTTCTAAACCTTTAGAATTGGTTCATATGGACTTATTTGGATCCACTAAGACCTTAAGCCTAGAAGGAAAAAGATATGGACTTATGATTATTGATGATTTCTCTTGGTTTACTTGGATTTTATTTTTGGAATAAAAAGATGAGCATTTTCTATATTCTTGAATTAAAATATATCAAATAAAAAGAACTCAACTATAGTTTGTATAAGAAGTGATTATGGAATCAAATTTGAAAATCGATAATTTGAAAGCTTTTGTAATGAAAAAAAATTGAACATAATTTTTCTGTACCTAGGACACCTCAATAAAATGGGATAGTATAAAGAAATAATAGAACTTTCAAAGAAATGGTCTGTACCATGTTGTGTAAAAGCAACCTTTCAAGATATTTTTGAGTGGAAGTAATTAACATAGTATATTATATTTTGAATCATACTTTGATCCATCCAACTTTAAAGAAAATTTCTTATGAGCTTTCGAAAAGAAGAAAATCAAATATTAACTATTTTCATGTTTTTGCTTGCCGATGCCTTGTTTTGAACAATGAAAAAGATAAAATCAAAAAATCTGATACTAAGTCAACTTAAGGAATCTTTTTGGAATACTTTTCATCTAGCAAGATATATAGATTCTTCAATAAGACAATCTTGGTTGTTGAAGAATTTATTTGTTGTATTTGATGAAACTAATAACTTATCTTTGAGAAAGAAAGATATTGCAGATGATGATGTAGGAACTCTAAGTAAAGGAATGGAAGATCTAACCTTAAAAGAAGTTTTGGCACAAATTGATGAAGAAGGTGATAAGGAGGTTGATGAAGAAAATCATGAGAAAGCTCAAGGACATCATGAGAACTTATCCAAGGAATGGAGGTATGCATATAGACACCCAAAAGATCTTATCATTGGTGATCCATCACAAGGGATAATGATAAGTATCATAAATTTATTAATAAAAATATTAATTTATTATTTAATTTATATTTATTTTTAAAAATAAATATTTTTATTAATTTAATATAAAAAATATTATTATCAATAAAAAGAGCTTATTTTTTTGGTTAAAATGGAATAAATTTGAAGTGAATCCAATAAAAAAAGGACTTCAATATAAAGACCTAAAGAAGAAAAAGAAAAAAATAAAAATTAAATTAAAAAAAAATGGCTTCGCCAGTTCGGTTTGCCTGATCCGCCCGCAAGCCCACTGCAAGCCCGATTTGCCCGAACTAGACCACTCGGCCCAACTTGACGTCATGCATGCATCACAAACCACGCGGCTCATGCAAGACCGGCATTCAGGTTATTTCAGTCATTTTGCTAGAAATAGAGCATGCTGATTCATCTAGGTCTTCGGCATGCCCGGTTCACCATGATCCATAGCACAGTAATTGCATGATCCAATGGTAGTAGTGGTTCCTAATCAAGATCGAATGGTTGGTGTTATTTCTTGATGAGATTCAAACTGCCCAGATTCTATTGCTTTGATCTGATGGTCTCGAGCAATCTAGGCTTTGATTCGATGGCCAGATCATGCTCAAACTTTGATCCAATGGCTGATGGAAGCCTCGATGTTGGTTCAAACATTTAGAATGCAATCTGATGGCCCAGATCTTCTAGATCAACATGATCGGATGGCCATAACTTATTCCATCTTGATTTGGGATGATTAACAAGCTTTTTTGTTATTTTTTTAGAGCATTGGATTCCCATCTAATGGTTGGAATACATGGAACCTCACAGAATGTGATCCAACTATGTTTTAAATCGATTCTCTCTCAGATTCAGATGTAGATCTACATCTATCTTGGTCCCATACTGCTTGATAGCAGAGGATCCTCCTCTCCAGCATCTATCTAAGGATCCCAGACCTCTAGAGTTCAAGCATCCGATCAAGATGAAGCCATGGTATAGGGTGCGAGTCAAGTTTTCGATTGAAGGTTGCTTCGAGGCAGATGATGCCGAGAGGAAGAATTTATCTTCTATACCATCTCCATGCCGATGCTGATCCAAAATTAAGATCTTTATTCTAATTTTTATTTCTTCTCCTTTTCTTTTCAACTCTTGTATTTAAATTTTGAATTTTAATTTTAAATATAAAATTAATTTTCTTGCTCTTTAAATTTTAGTTCTTTATTTCTTGCTCATTAAATTTTGATTCTTTATTTCTTTTTAATTTTATTGCAAGTAGATGCTAAGATCTAAATAGTACATCTGATAGATGTGCACTCTAAAAGCCAGATTGGCTGACACTTGTAATATACTTTTAAGAATAATTTTATAATTTTAACTTAAAAATTAATAAAAAATTATTTTATTCTATCATATTGTGTACATGGTGTCTGTGATATATCCTTAGAGTTAATGATAATGATAATTAATATTTTTAAGAGTTAAAAATTTAAGACATGAATTTTCATAATTAACTCATAAATTGCTCTCGATCGTAGGATCATCACGAGAATGATAATCGATCCGGAAGGTTAGTGTACGATCGCTTTCTTATGATAGATGAGTCTTGAGTTTATAGTATAAAGACATCGGAGCGAGAATACAAGTACTCATTAGAGAATGAGGGCACTGAGCGTGACTGCCTCGAGCAATCATAAGGGAGTCTACCTTCTCATCGATGATTGGTTCGATGCTGCAGTAGTGTGACTAGTTCTTTTACCTGAGATGCATCAACAATTCACCTTGAGGGTGTTATAGTTTGACTACACCATAACTCGATCTCCTAGCCATTCAGAATTCTAAGGTGTATGTTGGCTATAGCATGGTCAATATAGAAATTGGATCACACCAATAGGAGATCTATCAACCTCGGTAGATGAGGAGTAGTCCTATGATGATCATGAGATCGAGTCCTTAAGCCCATGGCCATGGCAGAGTAAATAATAGAAAAGCATTTTTTATTAGAATTTTACATCGAACTTGAATCAAAAAAACTATTCATATGATAGGGTGTTGGGTTTGACGAGTTCATCTTAATCCTTATCTTATTGGGGCTCAAGATAGAAGAACCCAATCACACAGGTAGCTACACCAAGAGGTTAGCTTTTTATTATGATGGATTTGAAGAAAATAGTATAGGATTTGCCATGCTACTTTCGAAAAATATTTTAAAAATAGCAATGATGTTGAAAAAAATAATTAATCTAATTAATTATCTACTGATCATATTAGATTATTTAATCTATACATTAGGATCTAAATATAATAGATCTAAAAATAAAACTATGTAATAAACTATTTACTACATCTATGTGTTCAGAATACAATACCTTTTATGGGTAGTTAATCATCGCAATTTGAGTCCACCAAATAATGCTCTAGTATCACGTCATAGCCGCACATGTATCCGACCTCTACAGTTGATCCACAAGGAGCTTCTGATCCCAATCAGCCCCACTGGAGTGCTAGCTCCTTGCCAGGGCCTTCGATAGCTAATCACTATCAATCCGATCGATCATATACTTTCTAATTTTTTAGATATTTTAGAAAATTAGAACATAAATATTGGAGGATGATAAAGATGTGTGTCAAATTTGGTGGCGATCCGATGCTCAAAGCACTCAATCTCTCCACCCGAACCTAGATTTCCAAATCTAGGATTTCACTCGGCCCAAAAATCCTGACATACTAAAAATTCTATCATGCCCTCTCTATGTGGAGTTTTTCTATGAAATAAGCTTTTATGGAAAGAAAACTTTTATATCTATAATCCCTATTTAGATTATATCTAAAAATAGGATATCCTTAGAGATGAAAATCATAAGAGAAGAGAGGCATAAAGGAAAAGAAAAGTATAGTAGGATCCTATTCAGCTTCACTCCAAGATTTTTTTTGCCCAAAACTGATGCCCAAACATTCTAGAATTTTTACCACATAATGCTAACCCTTCTTCTACACAAAAAAATTATCATAATTTATTGACGTGAATACCATGGGAAAACTGCATAGAAAATGATAAGGATTGAGTGGTTAAGAGGTTTTAACCACTCACTTGATTTCAAAAATCAAATGAGCCTCTTATCCTTATTCAACACCCCCTCCCTTATGTATAATACGTAGAAGGACTCTCCTTCTATGTGCACATTTTTATATCTTAAAAAATATTCGATAAACAAAAGGGAGGGTATGGAAAATAGAGTGGAATAGTCAAAAATGATGGGCGCATGGGAGAATTTGAATTCAAACTTCATTTAACTTGGTCCTAATTGATTTCAACCAAACTAATTAATTTAGATCCAATTAAATCAAGTTAAATCCAACCAAATTAAGCTTAGCCTAATTTAATAAAATTTTAATTAAATTAGAAATTAATTAGATCTACGTCTTGATCAAATCAGGGTCAAAACTCTCATAGTGATTAGGTCATCTCATGACCTGATCGGATCAAATCTAATCGAATCAAATTCAATTGAACTTAATCGAATCCTCATCACTCAATCAAATTAAGCTAATCAGTAATCAAATTGCTAATTAATCCTTCAAAAAATATCTAAGTCCAAATCGAATGGATTACTGGGCAACTGAGTCCTATCAACATGAAACTCTTGAAGAGTCTTAAATCAGTGGGACTCTTGAACCTAGTATCCCAAACGAATCAAACTCATGATCATAGAGCTCTAGACTAGTTAAACTCTTGATCAAAGAGTTCTAGATGAGTAGAACTCAAAGTTTCAGTCCAGTAGGACTCTTGGTCATAGAGTCCCAATCTAGTGGGACTCTTGGTCATAGAGTCCCAGTCTACCATAGTGTCCTAGATTATCAGGACTCATGATCAGAGAGTTTCAGATAAGTAGAATTCAAAGTCCTAGTCCAGTAGGACTTTTGGTCATAGAGTTTTAGTCTAGTGGGACTCTTTGACCATAGAGTCCCAGACCAATGGGACACTTGATCAGAGAGTTTCAGACAAGTCAGAGTCCCAGTCCAGTTGGACTCTTGGTCAAAGAGTCTCAGTCTAGTAGGACTCTTAACTATAGAGTCTTAGACCAATGGAACTCTTGATCAACCATCAGATCAGGTAAGAACTTCTAATGTGTGTGACCCCATAGGTCCGAATCTAAGCCGATAGCACAGAAACTAATTTCTATACTAATCAAAGTGACCATCTAGCAATGGTACCCGATGTTTGGATAGGTCGAATAATCATAATTATAGCATTCAGAACCTATGCGAATATGGTTACCGTATAATTAATCCCTATGATCTCTTTGTAATAGATGACTCAGGGTTAGACTGTCAACCCTAGAAAATACATCCATGTCGTGTCTTAAAGCAATTAGTCCTATGACTCCTCACTAAGGCTACCTTGGCCAAGGTTTTGCTAAATTGAAACGTAATTGAACACAGCTCCTAAAATCAAGAGTGATCAATCCCATCTTGATACACATACCGACTCCATAAGTACTCGACTGTGCCTAGAAACCTTCCATCACTGAATTAAAAATTTAGATAGTCCGACACCAAAACACAGTGAGTTGCTTGGAAGTCACCGTGGTGATCTCAGATTGGAGGAATATTTATACCCATATTCCATCGAAGCTAATTTTGACAGGAGAAAAACTTCGAAGTTGGTCACATTCAGTGCAGATGTACCCATACATCTCACTTGCTTGCCATATCAATATCTCAACACTCCTTGGTTGTGACGACAACCAACCTATATGGCACACAACGATCTATACTTGATAAACGTTGTCGTCCTAAGTAACAACGTATCATTTGGTCGTGAACTATTTAAGAACTAAATGATAAATTCTCTTTTGCCGAATCTAGATAGTCCTAAGGACTTCATCACAACACAGAAGTTTATTAGAAGACAACAAAATTTATGATAAAAAATGCTAAAATAACTTTTATTAATTTATAATTTATATACAATTATAAATATATGGTCCAACCATCAACAGACTGATGATTGACTTTGGAACACATTTTCAACAATCTTCCACTTGGACTAAAGCCAATTAGTGCAGTATCTAATACCTATCTTCAGCTTAAAGTCATCGAACTCCTTCACCACAACAGCTTTAGTGAATGGATCGGCCAGGATCTCCTTTTCGTCGATCTTCTAAAGGTCGACATCACCTCGATCCATAATCTCTCGGACAAGATGGTGGCGATGCAGAATATGCTTCGTCTGTTGGTGTGCCTTTGGTTCTTTTGCCTAAGCAATGGCTCCAGTGCTATCACAATAGAGCAGAACTGGACCATCAAGAAAGAGTGCTACTCCAAGCTCGGTGATGAATTTTTTTAGCCACATCGCTTCTTTGGCAGCATTTGATGCAACGACATACTCCGCCTCACAAACTGAATCGGCCATAGTGTGCTGCTTAGAACTCTTCTAGCAGATGGCCCCATCATTAAGGATAAATATGTATCCCAGCATACTCTTATTATCATCATGATCGGACTAAAAACTGAAGTCTGTGAACCCCTCAGGTTTTAAGTCTGATTCACCATATACAAGCCACTGGTCCTTAGTATTTCTTAAATACTTTAGGATGGTTTTAACAACCTTTCAGTGATTCTCCCTTGGATTAGATTGGTATCTACTCACTGCACCTAATGAGTATGCCACATCTGATCGCATACATGTCATGGCATACATTATAGAACCCACTGCTGAAGCATATGGTATTCTATTCATATGCTCTCTATCTAGAGGTGTTGTTGGACAATCCTTCTTTGAAAGAGAAATTCCATGGCCTATTGGTAGATAGCCTTTCTTGAAATTTTTCATGCTGAACCATTTTAGTACAGTGTCAATGTACGTGGACCGGGATAATCCAAGCAACCTTTTAGATCTATTTCTATAGATCTTCATCCCTAGGATGTAGGAAGCTTCTCCCAGATCTTTCATGGAGAACTTTGATGATAGCTAGATCTTTATTCCTTATAATGCAGGGACATCATTCTCGATTAAGAGAATATCATCCACATACAATACTAGGAATACTATTGCCGGACCATTAGCCCATTTGTATATGCAGGGCTCCTCTTCATTCTTAACGAAGCCATATGTTTTGATTGTTCTATCAAATCGTATGTTCCAGCTCCGAGATGCCTGCTTTAGTCCATAAATGGACCTCTGAAGCTTACATACCTTAGACTCATCTATGAACGTGAAACCTTCAGGTTGTATCATATACGCCTCTTCATCCAGCTCTCCATTTAGAAAAGCTGTTTTTACATCCATCTGCCAGATTTCATAGTCCAGATGGGCAGCTATGGCAAGCATTATTCGAATGGATTTGAGCATTGCCACAAGAGAGAATATGTCATTATAGTCAATACCATAATGTTGATGATATCCCTTGGCAATCAGACGGGCTTTATAGGTCTCCACCTTTTCGTCTGCGTCTCTTTTTCTTTTAAAGACCCACTTACACCCTATGGATTTTACCCATTCGGGTGGGTCAACCAATGTCCATACATCATTGACCTTCATGGATTCCATCTCGAATTTCATGGCCTTAAGCCATTTCTCAGAGTTGGATCTTTGCATTTTATCCATATAGGTGATTGGGTCCTGATTGTTCTCATCAAGTTTGATAGGATCCCCATCCTGGATCAGAAAATCATAGTATCTATCTGGTTGATGTGGTACTCTACCAGATCTTCTTAAGAATACTTCTACAATGGGTTCTGGGTCTGATCTAATTAGATTCAGCTCAGGTTCAATCAGTTGTGTCCATTCTTCCACCTATCGTACTTCATCAAGTTCAACCTTGGAGGCATTAGTTCCTTCACCAAGAAACTTTTTTTCTAAAAAGACTGCCTTAAGGCTGACAAACACTTTTTGCTCATCAGCAAGGTAGAAGTAGTACCCTTTGGTTTCTTTTGGGTAACCTATAAAACTATACTTATCAGACCTAGGTCCAAGCTTCTCTATCATCAAACATTTGACGTAGGCCAGACACCTCCAAACCCTAAGGTATGAAAGCATTGGCTTACGCCCTATCCATATTTCATATGGTATTTTATTAACAGATTTACTCAAAACCCTATTTAGAATGTAACAAGCTAACTCAAGTGCATATCCCCATAGGAAGATCGACAAACCAACAAACCCCATCATGGATCGAACCATGTCCAATAAGGTCCGATTTCTTCTTTCAAACACACCAATATGTTATGATATGCCAGGAGGGGTCCACTAAGAGAGAATCTCGTTCTCTCTAAGATATATTAGAAACTTATTGAAAAGGTACTCACTCCCTCAGTCAGATCGAAAAGTTTTAATACTTTTTCTAGTTTACTTTTTTACCTCATTTCGAAATAGTTTGAACATTTCAAACGACTCCGACTTATGCTTCATTAAATAGACATACCCATACCTCAATAGGTCATCTATGAAGGTTATGAAGTAGAAATATCCACCTTTGGCACTTGAGCTCATGGCTCCACATACATCCAAATGTACTAAACTCAAGAGTTCAGTGGCTCATTCACCTTTTTCAGTAAAAGATGACTTGATCATCTTACCAAGAAGACAAGACTCATAGGTCAGAAGTGACTCACAATCACTAACCTCAAGAATTCCTTCTTGAGCTAACCTATTAATTCTATTCTTGTCAATATGACCTAGCCTATAGTGCCAAAGGTAGACATCAGACACATCACTAATTCTAAGACATTTACTAGAGGATTGAACCATGTCAACAAGCATAGAAAGTAAATAAATTTTGTTATTCAATTATCCAATCAAAATTATAACACCATTCAAAATGATATTACAAAAATTTTATTTATTGATATTTCAAAATCATTCATGGCCAAAAGGCCTACAGAAATGACATTCAATAAGAAAGTTGGACAATAATGACATTCATTAGGAATAACTTTATTTGAATTGATTATTTGGTTCATGATTCCTAAAGCTAGAATTGGAACTTGTCTTCCATCTTCAACGTTCAGGAACCTCTCATCTTGATCAAATCTCCTACTGACCTACAAGTCCTGCATAGAATTACAAATATGACAAGGGCTTCCAGTATCTAATACCCAGGTAGTAGAATCAAATAAGGAAAAATTGCAAGATGTTATCATATAATTATCTTGCCCAGCAACCACTTGCTTCTTCCTTGGTCTGTCCGGATCCAGGGAGGTAATGTATAGAGGACAGCTCCTCTTCTAGTACCCCTGCTTACAAAAGAAGTACTCTGCCTGGCTCTGGTCAGGCTTGCGCTTCTTGGTCTAAGCCTGTGCAGCCATCCCAACATGCGGCCACACCTTCTTATTTTTCTTCTTCTTGTTCTTCTTCCCTTTCTTAAAGGATCGACAACCAGAAGAAGATCCTCCAACTACATTCACCATCTCCTTGTGGAGTTAGTGATCCTTCTCAAAGTTTTGCAGCAACCCCAACAAGCCGTGGTAGTTCACTGCAGGCTTTGTCATTCTAAAATGAGTTAAAAAGGGAAGGAAGGACTTGGGTAAAGAATTAACGATTGCATCCTTACTGAGCTGCTCGTGCAGGAAAAAGCCCAACTTGCTAAGGCGCTCAATCATCTCGATCATGTACAACACATGATCGATGACTAAGGCCCCGTCCCTCATCCAAGCATTGAAAATGGCATAACTTGTTTTATGCCTTTCGACATCATCCAACATGCCAAAAGAGTCGTTTAATATTTGAAGCATTTTCTATGGCTAGGCATTTTCAAACTTGTGGCCAAACTCGTCATTCATTATTGCCAGCATTATACATCGAACGGTGGTGCAGTCATTGAGATACTTCAGATAAGTATCTCAGACCACTTTCCTAGTGTTCAGAGCTGGCTCCTTAGGTGCTCGATTTGTTACCACATAAAGGATCCGCTCATGCTCTAGGACGATTTTCAACTTATAATAACAGCTATCATAGTTGGGTCCCATTAATTTGTCATGGTCTAACAATAACCGGAGCGATAGGTTAATGGCCATGTCTGCACAAAAAGAAAAATCAAATCTAATTAGTATATGAATTATTAATCCTAAAGACTTGGACTTCAGTCTAAAGGTCCTCCCATTATTTTATATGAATTGGTAGCCTCTACCTCTAATTTGAGGAATTACTCTAATTTCTTAGTGGGTACTAGAATCCATAGACTACACATGAGCCTAACTTTGGTTGGTCAACCCATGTGCACGTATGGATAGATTCAAAATCAATTGTTTCTTTAACCAACTTCTAGTAACATTGATTTTGCCCCATAGACCTAATCAGTAGGGTTTGGCCTCCATTGAAAAAGGTTCGGTTAGGTCTAACCATTAACATGACCATATTTGATCTTATTTAATTGATAAATGATCAAGTCCGACTTTGGTCGGCCAACCTAACCACCATTAGAAAGACTTAACCAAATTATCATTTTATGAATGATAATTTTATTAGTCAATAATCACCAGGCCTTTGGGCCTCCAATGATCATTATACTAATGAACCTATTATCATTCAACTTATTTTATTTTTAAGGATCTAATAATTTTAGAGAATTTAGTTAACCAATTTAAGAAAATTCAATGAGCTAATTTCGATCCTCCCACTGACTTCACCAAGTCAGAAAAGAATCTAATCTAAGCTGGCATTAGGAGCACCTAAATTAGTCAAACTAATTCACCTAATAGACATGGGTGAGTCCGAATCACCAAATGATCTAATCAAAATCTAACTCACCAGGATGGCCAGGTAAGCAAGATCAGTGAAAGGAATATGCCATTAACTCATCAAAGATCGAATCAGTGCGAGTAGCTTCCAATTAAAAATCACTGATCAAACTACCAAACTTACCTTAGACACCATCTGGTTCATTAGTTTTAATTTGACCAACCTAGTAATTTCGGATTCGACTGCATAGCCTTGAATCAAGTCCATTTGGTCCTTGTTAAAGGCATGGACTTGACCAACTACAACTATTGTAATTGAGTTTATAGAGTTCTTGACCTAATCTAAATTAATATTTAATTAGATTTGATTAATTACTCTAAATTAGTCCATCTTTTAATTAACCTTAGGTCTAACCTAATTTATGGATCTAATTCAGCTAACCCAATAACCCATAAGTTAATGATTAATGACTTAAAGTCTTAATTCATAATTCTAGATACTAAATCATTGTACTTAATTTTTAATTAAGTTTATGGGCTGAGGGTTAGGGTTTGATATTTTGAAAATATTTTTAATTTTGAAAGATTCTTTATAACTTAGCATTGTTCACCAATTGAGTCAACTTATTTTAAAATTAAATCATCTCAACTCACAAACAACATTAGTTGTAGGGTTTAATTTGAAACTATGTACACTACATAATCATGAAATTATGAATCAAACTTTATTTAATTATGCATTCATGATCATAAATTAGAATAAAATCTAATATAATTAAATTATAAAAATATTAGATTAAATCTAGTAATTTCATGATTAACGATATAGATCATCAACGTACTAGGATAATCTTTTCACTGTAGGTGGTAAATCCTACAGCAGGACAACCTGAAGTCTATGCAATCTAGATTTTAATTTCTTAGATCTAATTACTCTAATTATTAGATCAATATTTAGATCAAATCTAAATTATTAATCTAAATATGCAAGCATATCATGTTTAAAGAACCTGGCTCTGATACCATTTGAAGAAAATAGTGCAGGATTTTTCATGCTACTTTCAAAAAATATTTTAAAAATAGCAATGATGCAGTGAAAAATAATTAATGTAATTAATTATCTACTAATCATATCAGATTATTTAATCCTACACATTAGGATCTAAACATAATATGCATGCATACATCAATAGATCTAAAAATAAAATTATGTAATAAACTATTTACTATATCTACGTGTTCAAAATATAATACCTTTTTGCGGATAGTCGATCATCACAATCTAGGTCCATTAAATAATGTTTTAGTATCATGTCACAGTTGCACACATGTTCGACCTCTACGGTTGGTTCATACGGAGCTCCTAGTCCCGATCAGCCTCACTGAAGTGCTAGCTCCTCATCGAAGCCTCTGATGGCTGATCATGATCGATCGTATACTTTCTAATTTTTTAGATATTCTAAGAAATTAGAATATAAATATTGGAGGATGATGAAGATGTGTTTCAAATTTGGTGGCGATCCAATGCTCACAACACTCAATCTCTCCACCAGAATCCAGATTCCCAAATCTAAGATTTCACTCGACTCAAAAATCCTAACACACTAAAAATCCTATCACACTCTTTTTGTGTGAAGTTTGTTAGATATATGTGCCCTAGAAGCCAGAATTGGCTGACACTTGTAGTACACTTCTAGGGGCAAAATTATAATTTTGACTAAAATCAATAAATGGATTATTTTCTATCACATATGTGTATTTAGTGTCTGTGATACATCCTTTGAGTTAATGGTAATGATAATTCATATTTTCAAGAGTTGAAAATTTAAGACATGAATAATCATTATTAACTCATAAATTGCTCCCGACCATAGGATCATTGCGAGGATGGTGATTGATCCGGAAGGTTGGTGTACAATCGCTTCTCTTTAGTAGATGAGTCTTGAGTCTACGGTGTGGAGACACCGGAGCGAGAGTACAGGTACTCGTTAGAGAACGAGGGCACTGAGCGTGACCACCTCGAGTAGTCATTAGGGAGTCTACCTTCTCGTCAATGACTGACTCGATGCTGCAGTAGTGTGTCTGGTTCTTTGACCTGAGATGCATCGGCAGTTCACCTTGAGGGTGTTATAGTTTGACTACACCATTACTCGGTCTCCTAGCCATATGGAACCCTGAGGTGTATGTTGGCTATGAGCATGTTCATTGTAGGAACTGGATTGCATCAAGATGGAATCTATCTACCTCGGTGGTAGAGGAGTAGCCCTATGATGATCATGAGAATCAAGTCCAGAAATCCATGGCCATGGTAGAGTGAAATAATAGAAAGAGTTTCTATTTAGATTTTCACATTGGACTCGAATCGAATGATTACATCATATGACAGAGACTAGGGTTTGACGAGTTCACCTTAACCCTAATCTGATCGGGGCTCAAGATAGAAGAACTTAATCACACAGGTAGCTGCACCAAGAGGTTCGCATTCAGCTCTGATGGGTTGCCACCATATACTGCTAGGTGTCACTGGTGGATTTTGGGAGCAATTAGAATGATTTAGATGATCGATCATTCTAGCTGTTCGAATCAGAAGAGTTCTGATCCATCGAAAGGAGTTTCGATGATGTCGATGATAGAGATCATGACATATCCCATTACCATACAGAACTGAACCTAACTGGGTCACACAAACAAGGGTTTGAATCTGGTGATCATCAATTGAACTGATCTAGTTCAATTGATCTGAATGAGATTCAATTAGGTTCAAGGAAAATCGTGCTAGCACTCGATTGAACCTAACGTTCTTCTTTTGCTATCATAAATAAGTTGTCCTGGTCTGAGCCAAAGGAGTTTGTGCTCAATCAGAGGCCTTCATATGGTCTGACTGGAGGTTGTCCAAGTCAGAAAAGGTTGTCTTATTTGTAAGACATTACCTGCCATTTTTGGTCACCTGCCATTTCTTGTTCTTTGACTTTGGTCAAAAGTCTACCTTTGACTGGTCAAACATTGACCATTGACACTTTGACTTTTGACCACATGTCATGCACCTATTGGAGAGCTGGTGGGGGCCTGTCCCCCTGCCAGAACCTGGCAAGGAGAAGGGCGCACGCCACCCTAGGCGTGTGCCCAAGTTGGAGGCGCCTAGGAGTCCTTGTTGGACAAGGACTCCATCTCCCTTTTGGATTCCAATTAGAGTTCTCTAAGAACCAACTTTGACTGGTCTTAGGCGCCCTCTAAGGAGGAATCCAGGGGTCTCTATTCCCACCAATCAGATTTAGATCTGATTTCACAAAGGGTTGTGATTGGTTGGGAAGGAAGAGGAGTTGGATCAGCTTAGTCTATAAATAAGACCCTGCGCCCAACTCAGATTTAAAAAAGATAAATTAATGAGATTCAATTAGATTGAAAACCCCATGCCCCAAGGCTGCCTCTCCCCTCCTTCTCCATGCCATAGTCTCTTCTCCCTTCTTGCTCTCCACGTCCAAAAGGAGTTTTGGACCTTGGTTGGTGCGATTCAGATCAAAGAAAGGCGATCAAAAGCAAGAAGGCTGCGCTGCTGCAAAAGGACGACTGCTGATCTTCAAAAAGAGTTTTGAAGATCCTCCAGATCAGATCCAGATCTGATTTTTGGAGGTGTGATAGAGAAGAAGAGGATCTCCAGATCCAACCTGAGTGGATACCGGTAGAGGCCAGGCGCTTGCGTGGCTAGATCCAGAACCTTCCGCTGCAAATCAGGATCATCAACAGGGTAATAGGATTACCCAAATCAGGTAAATTAAATTTGATTTAATTTATCTTATTTTATTTTATTTATTAAAATAATAAAGAATCAGATCTGAAACATATCAAGATCTGATTGGGATCAAGAGAAAAATTTTTGAAATATATCTCTTGATCTGATCAGATCTGAACGAACCTGGGACCGGGAAATCAGGATTTTCCTTCAACTGGTATCAGAGCCATGGTTCTAAAATTGTTTAGATCTGATTTTAAATTTATTTTAATTAGAAAATAAAGTGATTTTCAGATGTCACATGAGATGTGATCAGATCTGAAATCAGAAAAAATTAAAATTAAATGATTTGGATCTAAGATTAGAAGATATGCATGACTAGTTCTAGAATAGAATAGTTCTATAGAATAGTCTTTTGCATGTTTTTGATTTAATCTGATTAAATCATATTTTAGATCTTTTTATTTACTATTTTTCTGATATTATAAGTGTTATAATAACATCTGAAAAATAGCAAATAAAAATTATTTAATTTTTGAATATCATATGAGATATGATTGATGCATGTCTAGACTAGTTGTAGAATAGTTCTACATAATTATCTAGATTAGAATTTATTTTGATTAGATCAATTTAAATCTAATTTTTTAGATTATTATGAGATAATTTAGATCTGAAAATATGCATGATTATGATACATGAGATGTATGCAAAATATGCCATGATTAGATCTACTTTATATATGAGATATATGATATAGATCTGATATTGTTTTGTAGTATTGAATGTTCCTGATTAAGGCGTTCCTCTTGGCCGTCCGGTCATAAGAACGAAGAAGGGTTTAAAGGCCCTCTCTTCCCATTCGATGGGGTGTTCTTATGATGTGTAGGGGTGCTGCGTGTTCGTCCTTAATCAGAAACCCAAAACTTACTTTCTGCAAAACCCTAGATCCTGAAACCCTAGGATTTATTGTGCATATTTTGTTTATGAACCCTACTTAATTAAGAATTAAGTTTATGGAATATTAATTAGGTCTAAAATTGAGAATTTCAGATCTAAGACATATTCATAATACTGGGTTCGGGCTTGGGTAGCTCAATTAGGTCTAAGCGGTTGATCAAACCGAATCAAGAGTTGGTTAGATGGGATCAACAATGCTTAAATTGACCAGCCTAATAGGATTAAGTCTGGGTCAAGATCGAGTCACGATCAAGCAAGACCTAATTAGGCTCAGAGGTTAGAGTCTGGATTGTAGGCTAACCCAATTGGTTCTGACTCAACAATTTGGTGTCTAAGGTAAGTTTGGCACAGACGACCGACTGGTTTTTAATTGGAAGCTACTCGACCTGAATGCGTTCTTGTACGAGTTAATGGCATATTCCTTCCACCGGTCTCACTTACCTGGCCATATCTGTTGACACAGTTCTGATCTGAGGTGGTCAATAATCCGAGCTAACCCATGCCACTAGGTTAGTCATAATTGTTATGACTAAGCCAAGTCTAGTTTAATGAGACCTGAATCAATTCTCCCTAAGAAAAGATTAAGTCTGAGGTCTTCCACCATTGTAGATGTGCGGGCCCTTCCCGGGGTTGATTGTTCTCGGCTGGATACAGTGGCTCAGTTGCACCGGGAAGATGCAACCATGTCTATTAGGCATTGGATGCTATGGGCTGGAGGATGAGTTGGGCTCAATATTTCGGATACGGTGAGAGACTCAATTAGGAACCCAGTCTATGCAAATGGTGGGTCTGACTTAACTAAGGAGTGGATCAATATTTCGGATACGGTGAGATTCATGAATTAGAGACCAAGTTTGGGTGCACCATGATTAGAGAATCATTGAACAAGAGTTGTTCACTCATTGGCTAACCCATCACCAATAACTGTTAGGTGAGGTGATGAGTCAGTTGGTGAGACCGCACCACCCACTAGAAATCATTAATCGTGGAGATTTTCGCATCTCTACAGAGGGAGTGTAGGGATCCGAGAAAATAGTGGGAGCTAATTTGTTTAAAAATAAAATCCCTAAACAAATTGGTCAAGTCAAAATTACAGTATCTAACTAGAATCTTTGACTCTCTACAGGAAAATGTCTGCGTCCAACCCATTGGCACGTATCCTGGACACACATAGACTGACTGGACCCAATTATAAAGATTGGCTCAGGAACTACAAAATTATTTTGGGTTCAGAGAAGTTAACACATGTTTTGGACCAGGACCCTCCCACCTTACCAGCCCGTCCATCCTGTTGAACAGAGAGCGTCTCTGGAAAAATGGATTGACGAAGATAATAAGGCCAGATATTACATGTTGGGCTCGATGTCTGATGAGCTCCAGCGCCAACATGAAGATATCGGGACTGCTCGCCAAATGTTGGCTCACCTGCAGGAGATGTTTGGTGAACAGAGTCGCGCAGCCAAATATCAAGTCACGAAATGACTTTTTAAGGCTAAGATGCGTGATGGGCAGTCAGTCCAAGATCACTGTCTGACAATGATCAAGGACATGGAAGAGCTTGAGAAGCTCGGTGTGAAGTTGGACTTGGACCTGCAGAACGATATTATTCTGCAATCCTTGACTGATGCATATGGGCAATTCATCATGAATTACCACATGCATAAACTTCAAGAATTCCTTGGCCGAGTTAATGAATATGCTGGTTACCGCTGAGCTTTCTATGAAAGGTTCTAAAGGCTCAGTTCTTGCTATGGAACGGACTTCTTCCAAAAGAAAGTCTTATGGAAAGAAAAAGAAGTCTGTGAAAAAGCAAAAGGTGGAAGGATCAAAGAAGAAGAAGGCAGAACCGAAGAAGAAGGTCGATGGCAAAGGAAAGTGTTTCCATTGCAACAGCGACGGCCATTGGAAGCGGAACTGCCCTACTTACCTGGCCACCCTGAAGAACAAGAAGGAAGGTCCTTCTGGAGGTATGCTCGTTATTGAGTCTAACCTTACGGTTTCTTCTGCATCCAGTTGGGTGCTTGACTCTGGTTCTAGTGCTCATCTGTGCACTTCTATGCAGGGTCTTGAGGATAGCAGGAGGCTGAGGGATGGAGACATGATCCTACGCATCGGTAATGGAGCAAGAGTTGCTGCAGTAGCCGTGGGAACATACCCTCTTCGATTACCATCTGGTTTAGACTTAGTTTTGAAAGACTGTTATTATGTGCCTGCAGCTAGCAGGAATTTGATTTCTGTTTCATGCTTAGCACAAGAAGGTTATGTGATCACCTTCTTTAAGGACCATTGTAACATTCTTTATGAAAGAAATAAAATTGCAAATGGTTTCCTTATTAATGGTCTTTATCAGTTACATATTGATGTACCTATTTCTAACTATCGAGCAAAACGTGAATGCCAAACGACCTAGGGATAGTCCAAACGACAGATATCTATGGCACCTGAGATTAGGTCATATAGCAGAAGATAGGATTCAACAAATTGGAGAAAAATGGGCTATTGAGTCCATTGACTTTTGAGTCATATCCAACTTGTGAATCTTGTCTTCAAGGCAAAATGACTAAACTCCCTTTTGTTGGACATGGGGAGAGGGCCACAGATCTCCTTGCCCTAGTACATACTGATGTGTGCGGCCCATTTGATGTGCCGGCTAGAGGCAATTTTGTCTACTTCATTACCTTTACCGATGATCTGTCTAGGTATGGGTATGTGTATCTTATGAGACACAAGTCTGAAGCCTTTTGAAAAGTTCAAAGAATTCAGACATGAAGTAGAAAAACAAACTGGAAAACCCATTAAGGTTCTTCGATCAGATCGAGGAGGTGAATACCTTAAGCCGGGAATTCCTAGACTATCTTAAGGAAAATGGCATAGTCTCTCAATGGACTCCACCAGGAACACCTCAACTCAACGGGGTTTCAGAACGGAGAAATCGGACTCTATTGGATATGGTTCGATCCATGATGAGCTTCACAGACCTCCCTGATTTTCTTTGGGGACATTCATTATTAACTTCAATCTATTCTACTGAATAGGGTTCCCTCTAAAACCGTTCCTACCACACCGTATGAGATATGGCACGGTAAGAAACCAAGTCTGAGTCATCTCAGAATTTGGGGTTGTCCGGCTCATGTCAAAAGACAACAAGCGGACAAGTTAGAGTTTAGGTCCTTTAGAGCTCGATTCATAGGATATCCTAAAGAGTCATTAGGATACTATTTCTACATTCCAGAAGACCACAATGTGATTGTGAGTCGACATGCCATCTTTCTTGAAAAATAGTTTATTCAAGATAGCGGCATTGGAAAGCAGATTAAGCTTGATGAGAAAGTCTCACAAGCAGAAACGAGCTAAGGACCAAGTGGAACCAAATCAGGTTGAGCCAATAAGAACACTACCTCCTCCACCTCGTAGATCGGAAAGAGTTTTCCGTCCCCCTGAAAGATACTTAGGTATTATTTCAGAGGATGTAGAGGAAATGTTCCTCATAGGTAATGGTGCTCATGGTGATGATCCCAAAACCTACAACGAGGCGATATCAGATATCGACTCCGAGAAATGGCTTAGAGGCAATGAAGTCAGAAATTGACTCGATGCACTCAAACCAAGTCTGGACCTTGGTAGATCCACCAGAAGGTATAGTACCTATTGGGTGTAAATGGATCTTCAAGAGAAAGATTGGTGCAGATGGGAATGTGGAGACATTCAAGGCTAGACTGGTGGCAAAAGGTTATAGTCAACGCGAAGGCATTGACTATCAGGATACCTTTTCCCCGGTAGCTATGCTAAAATCCATCCGCACATTGCTTGCTGTTGCAGCCTATTTCGATTATGAAATATGGCAAATGGACGTGAAAACGGCATTCCTAAATGGATATCTTGAGGAAGATATCTATATGGAACAGCCGCTAGGTTTCACATCCAGTGATACTGATCACAAGGTTTGCAAGCTGCAAAGGTCCATATATGGACTTAAGCAAGCATCTCGGAGCTGGAACACTCATTTCAATGATGTGATCAAAAAGTTTGGTTTCATCAAAAATGAAGAGGAACCATGTGTTTTCAAAAGGGTCAGTGGGAGCGCTGTTGTCTTCCTCGTATTGTACGTGGATGACATCCTCCTTATTGGGAATGATATTCCCATGTTGACATCAGTCAAGATGTGGTTGTCCAAGGAATTCTCCATGAAAGACCTAGGTGAAGCATCCTTTATTCTAGGAATTAAGGTCTATAGGGATAGACCGAATAGGATGCTAGGACTTTCACAGAAGATGTACATAGAGGAAAGTACTAAAGAGGTTTAGTATGGAAAACTCTAAGAGGGGATTAATACCCTTCAGACATGGTATTCATCTTTCCAAGAAGATGTGCCCCAGCACACCTGAGGAAATAGAACGCATGAGCAAGATCCCTTATGCTTCTGCAATAGGGAGCCTCATGTATGCCATGCTATGTACACGACCTGATATAGCCCATGCTGTGAGTGTCACAAGCAGATATCAGTCAAATCCAGGTGAAGAACACTGGACTTCTGTGAAATGTATCCTTAAGTACTTGAGAAGAACTAAGGATATGATGCTGGTCTTTGGTAACGGAGAACTCCAAGTCCAGGGATACACAGACTCGGATTTCATGTCCGATATAGATGATCGAAAGTCGACATCTGGAAGTCTGTTTGTGTGCAATGGTGGAGCTGTCAGCTGGAAGAGTTCCAAGCAAATGGTGATAGCAGATTCCACCATGGAAGCAGAATATATCGCTGCATCAGAGGCTGCAAAGGAAGCATTCTGGTATAAGAAGTTTGCTGCAGAAATTGGAGTAATGCCATCAGATGCCATTCCTCTATACTGCGACAACAATGGCGCCATAGCCCTTGCTAAGGAGCCGAGGTCTCACCAGAAATCCAAGCATATTGAGCGGCGATACCACCTCATCCGCGATTACCTTGAAAAGGGTTATGTCGAGGTCAAGAGAGTCAACTCCGCAGATAATGTGGCAGACCCACTTACAAAGCCGTTGGGCCAGCAGAAGATCGAAGCCCACCTTGAGAAGATGGGACTTAGACTTGTAGCCAATTGGCTTTAGGACAAGTGGGAGATTGTTAGATATATGTGCCCTAGAAGCCAGAATTGGCTGACACTTGTAATACACTTCTAGGGGCAAAATTGTAATTTTGACTAAAATCAATAAATGGGTTATTTTCTATCACATATGTGTATTTAGTGTCTGTGATACATCCTTTGAGTTAATGGTAATGATAATTCATATTTTCAAGAGTTGAAAATTTAAGACATGAATAATCATTATTAACTCAAAATGCTTCCGACCATAGGATCATCACGAGGATGGTGATTGATCCAGAAGGTTGGTGTACAATCCTTCTAGTGAGATCTACGGTGTAGCCAGGTACTCGTTTATTCTAGACTGACAACACCATTGTTAGATATATGTGCCCTAGAAGCCAGAATTGGCTGACACTTGTAATACACTTCTAGGGGCAAAATTATAATTTTGACTATAATTAATGAAATGGGTTATTTTCTATCACACATGTGTATTTAGTGTCTGTGATACATCCTTTGAGTTAATGGTAATGATAATTCATATTTTCAAGAGTTGAAAATTTAAGACATGAATAATCATTATTAACTCATAAACAGCTCCCGACCATAGGATCATCACGAGGATGGTGATTGATCCGGAAGGTTGGTGTACGATCGCTTCTCTTTAGTAGATGAGTCTTGAGTCTACGGTGTGGAGACACCGGAGCGAGAGTACAGGTACTCGTTAGAGAACGAGGGCACTGAGCGTGACCACCTCGAGTAGTCATTAGGGAAGTCTACCTTCTCGTCAATGACTGACTCGATGCTGCAGTAGTGTGTCTGGTTCTTTGACCTGAGATGCATCGGCAGTTCACCTTGAGGGTGTTATAGTTTGACTACACCATTACTCGGTCTCCTAGCCATATGGAACCCTGAGGTGTATGTTGGCTATAGCATGTTCATTGTAGGAACTGGATTGCATCAAGATGGGAATCTATCTACCTCGGTGGTAGAGGAGCAGCCCTATGATGATCATGAGAATCAAGTCCAGAAGCCCATGGCCATGGCAGAGTGAAATAATAGAAAGAGTTTCTATTTAGATTTTCACATTGGACTCGAATCGAATGATTACATCATATGACAGAGACTAGGGTTTGACGAGTTCACCTTAACCCTAATCTGATCGGGGCTCAAGATAGAAGAACTTAATCACACAGGTAGCTGCACCAAGAGGTTCGCATTCAGCTCTGATGGGTTGCCACCATATACTGCTAGGTGTCACTGGTGGATTTTGGGAGCAATTAGAATGATTTAGATGATCGATCATTCTAGCTGTTCGAATCAGAAGAGTTCTGATCCATCGAAAGGAGTTTCGATGATGTCGATGATAGAGATCATGACATATCCCATTACCATACAGAACTGAACCTAACTGGGTCACACAAACAAGGGTTTGAATCTGGTGATCATCAATTGAACTGATCTAGTTCAATTGATCTGAATGAGATTCAATTAGGTTCAAGGAAATCGTGCTAGCACTCGATTGAACCTAACGTTCTTCTTTTACTATCATAAATAAGTTGTCCTGGCTGAGCCAAAGGAGTTTGTGCTCAATCAGAGGCCTTCATATGGTCTGACTGGAGGTTGTCCAAGTCAGAATAGGTTGTCTTATTTGTAAGACATTACCTGCCATTTTTGGTCACCTGCCATTTCTTGTTCTTTGACTTTGGTCAAAAGTCTACCTTTGACTGGTCAAACGTTGACCATTGACCCTTTGACTTTTGACCACATGTCATGCACCTATTGGAGAGCTGGTGGGGGCCTGTCCCCCTGCCAGAACCTGGCAAGGAGAAGGGCGCACGCCAAGGGTGGCGTGAGCCCAAGTAGGAGGCGCCTAGGAGTCCTTGTTGGACAAGGACTCCACCTCCCTTTTGGATTCCAATCAGAGTTCTACTAAGAATCCAGTTTGACTGGTCTTAGGCGCACCCTCTAAGGAGGAATCCAGGGGTCTCTATTCCAACCAATCAGATTTAGATCTGATTTCACAAAGGGTTGTGATTGGTTGAGAGGAAGAGGAGTTGGATCACAAGAGGTCTATAAATAAGACCCTGCGCCCAACCCTAATCCTAAGTGAATTGAGATTTCCCACGCCCCAAGGCTGCCTCTCCCCTCCTTCTCCATGCCATAGTCTCTTCTCCCCTTGCTCTCCACGTCCAAAAGTGTTTTGGACTTAGGTTGGTGCGATTCAGATCAAGGAAAGGCGATCAAAAGCAAGAAGGCTGCGCTGCTGCAAAAGGACGACTGCAGATCTTCAAAAGAGTTTTGAAGATCCTCCAGATCAGATCCAGATCTGATTTTTGGAGGTGTGATAGAGAAGAAGAGGATCTCTAGATCCAACCTGAGTGGATACCGGTAGAGGCCAGGCGCTTGCGTGGCCAAGATCCAGAACCTTCCGCTGCAATCAGGATCATCTACAGGGTAATAGGATTACCCAAATCAGGTAAATTGAATTTGATTTAATTTATCTTCTTTTATTTTATTTATTAAAATAATAAGAATCAGATCTAAAACATATCAAGATCTGATTGAGATCAAGAGAAAATTTTTGAAATATATCTCTTGATCTAATCAGATCTGGACGAACCTGGACCGAGAAATCAGGATTTCCCTTCACTCCTAGCCATATGGAACCCTGAGGTGTATGTTGGCTATGACATGTTCATTGTAGGAACTGGATGGCATCGAGATGGAATCTATCTACCTCGGTGGTAGAGGAGCAGCCCTATGATGATCATGAGAGTCAAGTCCAAAAATCCATGGCCATAGTAGAGTGAAATAATAGAAAGAATTTCTATTTAGATTTTCACATTGGACTTGAATCGAATGATTACATCATATGACAGAAACTAGGGTTTGACGAGTTTACCTTAACCCTAATCTGATTGGGGCTCAAGATAGAATAACTTAATCACACAGATAGCTACACCAAGAGGTTCACATTCAGCTCTGATGGGTTGCCACCATATACTGCTAGGTGTCACTGGTGGATTTTGGGAGCCAATTAGAATGATTTAGATGATCGATCATTCTAGCTGTTCGAATCAGAAGAGTTCTGATCCATCGAAAGGAGTTTGATGATGTCGATGATAGAGATCATGACATATCCCATTACATACAGAATTGAAATCTAATTGGGTCACACAAACAAGGGTTTGAATCTGGTGATCATCAATTGAACTGATCTAGTTCAATTGATCTGAATGAGATTCAATTAGGTTCAAGAAAATCGTGTTAGCACTCGATTGAACCTAACGTTCTTCTTTTGCTATCATAAATAAGTTGTCCTATCTGAGCCAAAGGAGTTTGTGCTCAAATAGAGGCCTTCATATGGTCTGACTGGAGGTTGTCCAAGTCAGAAAAGGTTGTCTTATTTGTAAGACACTACCTGCCATTTTTGGTCACCTGCCATTTCTTGTTCTTTGACTTTGGTCAAAAGTCTACCTTTGACTGGTGAAACATTGACCATTGACACTTTGACTTTTGACCACATGTCATGCACCTATTGGAGAGCTGGTGGGGGCCTGTCCCCCTGCCATAACCTGGCAAGGAGAAGGGCGCACGCCACCCTAGGCATGTGCCCAAGTTGGAGGCGCCTAGGAGTCCTTGTTGGACAAGGACTCCACCTCTCTTTTGGATTCCAATTAGAGTTCTCCCTAAAACCAACTTTGACTGGTCTTAGGTGCCCTCTACGTAGGAATCCAGGGGTCTCTATTCCCACCAATCAGATTTAGATCTGATTTCACAAAGGGTTGTGATTGGTTGGGAGGAAGAGAAGTTGGATCACGCTTAGTCTATAAAAAGGACCCTACGCCCAACTCAGTTCAAAAAAAAAAAAAAAAAAGATTCAATTGAGAAGTGAAAACCCCACGCCCCAAGGCTGCCTCTCCCCTCCTCCTCCACGCCAAAGCTTCTTCTCCTTCTCCTCTCTACATCCAAAAGAGTTTTGGACCTTGGTTGGTGCGATCCAGATCAAAGAAACGATCAAAAGTAAGAAGGCTGCACTACTGCAAAAGGACGACTGCTGATCTTCAAAAGAAGTTTTGAAGATCCTTTAGATCAGATCTAGATATGATTTTTGGAGGTGTGATAGAGAAGAAGAAGATCTCCAGATCCAGCTTGAGTGGATACCGATAGAGGCCAGGCGCTTGCGTGGCTAGATCCAAAACCTTCCGCTGCAAATAGGATCATCAACAGGATAATAGGATTACCCAAATTTAGGTAAATTAAATTTGATTTAATTTATTCTTATTTTATTTTATTTATTAAAATAATAAGAATCAGATCTGAAACACATCAAGATCTGATTGAAATCAAGAGAAAAATTTTTGAAATATATCTCTTGATCTGATCAGATCTGAATGAACCTGGTCCAAGAAATCAGGATTTTCCTTCAAAGTTTTTCTATAAAATAAGTTTTTATGAAAAGATAACTTTTAGATCTATAATCCTTATTTAGATCATATCTAAAAATAGGATATCCTTATAGGTGAAAATCATAAGAGAAGAGAGGCATAAAGGAAAAAAAAAGTTTTGTAGGATCCTGCTCACCTTCACTCCAAGAGTTTTTTCACTCAAAACTGAAGCCCAAACATTCTAAAATTTTTACCACGTAATGCTAACCCATTGTCCTACACACAAAAAAATTCTCATAATTTATTGACATGAATACCATGGGAAAACCATATAGAAAATGATAAGGGTTGAGTGGTTGAGAGGTTTTAACCACTCACTTGATTTCAAAAATCAAATGAGCTTCTTATCCTTATCCAACGCCCCCTCCCTTATGTTTAACACGTAGAAGGACTCTCCTTCTATGTTCACATTTTTATTTCTTAAAAAATATTTGATAAACAAAAGGGAGGGCATGGGAAGCAGAGTGCAAAAGTCAAAAATGGTGGGCGCATGGGAGAATTTGAATTCAAACTTTATTTGACTTGGTCCTAATTGGTTTCAACCAAATCAATTAATTTAGATCCAATTAAATCAGATTAAATCCAACCAAATTAGGCTTAGCCTAATCTAATAAAATTTTAATTAAATTAGAAATTAATTAGATTTACGTTCTGATCAAATTAGGGTCAAAACTCTCATAGCGATTAGGTCACCTCATGACCTGATTGGGTCAAATCCAATCGATTCAAATTCAATTGAATGTGATTGAATCCTCATCGCTCAATCAAATTGAGCCAATCAGCAATCGAATTGCTAATTAATCCTTTAAAAAGTATCTGAGTCCAAATCAAATGGGTTACTAGGCAATAGAGTCATATCAACATGAAACTCTTGAAGAGTCCTAAATTAGTGGGACTCTTGAACTCAGTGTCCCAACTCACAATCATAGAGCTCCAGACTAGTGAAACTCTTGACCAAAGAGCTCCAGATGAGTAGAATTCAGAGTTCCAATCTAGTAGGACTCTTGGTCACAGTGTCCCAGTCTAGTGGGACTCTTGACCATAATATCCTAGATTATCAGAACTCATGATCAGAGAGTTTCAGACAAGTAGGATTTAGAGTCCCAATCTAGTAGGACTCTTGGTCATAGAGTCTCAATCCAGTGGGATTCTTTGACCATAGAGTTTCAAACCAATTAAACTCTTGATCAGAGAGTTCTAGATAAGTCGGACTCAGAGTCCCAGTCCAGTAGGACTCTTGGTCATAGAGTCTCAGTCCAGTGGGACTCTTGACGACAGAGTCTCAAACCAATGGGACTCTTGATCAACCATCAGATCAGATAAGAACTCTTAATGTATGTGACCCCATAGATCCAAACCTAAGCTGGTAGCACAGAAACTAATTTCTATACTAATCGAAGTGACTATCTAGCAATGGTACCTAATGTTCAAATAGGTCGAATAATCACAATCGTAATATTCAGAACCTATGCAAATATGGTTACCATATAATTCATCCCTATGACCTCTTTATAATAAATGACTTAGGGTTAGACTGTCAACCCTAGAAAATACAGCTATGTCGTGTCTCAAAGCAATTAGTCCCATGACTCCTCACTAAGACTACCTTGGCTAAGATTTTGCTAAATTGAAATACAATTGAATACAGCTCCAAAAATCAGGAGTGGTCAATCCCATCTTAATACACACACCGACTCTATAAGTACTTGACTGTGCCTAAAAATCTTCCATCACTGAATTAGAAATTCAGATAGTCCGACACCAAAATATAGTGAGTTGCTTGAAAGTCACCGTGGTGATCTTAGGTTAGAGGGACATTTATACCCATATTCCATCAAAGCTAATCTTGATAGGAGAAAAGCCCTAGAGTTGGTCACGTTCAGTGAAGATGTACCCATACATCTCACTTGCATGCCATATCAGTGTCTTAACACTCCTTGGTTATGACGACAATCAACCTATATGGCACACAATGACCTATACTTGATAAACGTTGTCATCCTAAGTAACAACGTATCATTTGGTCGTTAACTATTTAAGGACTAAATAACAAATTCTCTTTCGCTGAATCTAGATAGTCCTAAGGACTTCATCACAACACAGGAGTTTATTAGAAGACAATAGAATTTATGATAAAAAATATCAAAATAATTTTTATTAATTTATAATTCATATATAATTATAAATATATGGCCCAATCATCAACAGACTGACGATTGACTTTAGGACACATTTCAAATAGGGTTGCCACCATATACTGCTAGGTGTCACTAGTAGATTTTGAGAGCAATTAAAATGGTCTTGATGATCGATCATTCTAATTGGGTGAATCAAAAAAGTTCTATTCCATTAAAAGATATTTCAATGATGTTGATGATAGAGATCACGTCATATCCCATTACCATACAAAATTGAACCTAACTAGATCATACAAAAAAGAATTTAGTTCTGGATGTGATCAATTGGGCTAACCCAGTTTAATTGATTTGGATTTGATCCAATCAGGTTCAAAAAAATTATGCTAGCACACGATTGAGCCTGACATTCTCCTTCTATAGTTTTCTAATCTATCTCGATTGAGTCAAATTTAATTTGACTCATCCTTGGATTGTGAATGGATTTATTTTCATCTGGCTGGAACTTGTCCAAATTAGATAAATTCTAGAAATAAATCCATTCTGAAACATAATTGGACTAGGATCAATAGTTGACCCAATTGAGAGAATTAAGGGTCATAGGATCTGAGCCTCCTAGAGAATTTTCTAGAGACTCTTTTCCTTTGATTTTTTGGCATGAGATTGGGCTCGAATCCTACTTTGGGCATGCCCAATTTGGTTGATTTAGGTGGCACCTACATTGGGTTAAATCAGAGTTTGATTTGGATCAAACTCTTGAGGGAAGAATCCTTGGCGCCCTGGACTCTTCCTTATCCATTCATGATGCCACAAAGGAAGGATTGTTGGGCAACCAAATTTGATAGAGATCAGGTTGTGGACATGGGCTTTCAGCTTAGAGTCCTAGGTAATCAAGCAAACAAGTTGCTTGACCACCTAGGAGACTTGGTGGCGTAAGGGGTCTCTATAAGAACCCCTACACCCTAGTTCTCTATACGCTATCTCTCTTCCATGCCCATATGCTATCACAAAGTCCTTCCCCATGCCCACTCTAGAGTTCCTCCCTCTCTTCTACATGTCCACACCTGATTTGGTGAAGTTTCAGCCATCAAGAGTTGAAGAAAGCTAAAGAAAAGATCAAGATAGGGTGATCTAGATCAAGATACAAGGTGCTCCCTTCAAGGTTCGTTTAAAGGTTTCACAAATTAGATTTAGATATAGTCTTTTGAGATTAGATCCAAAAGGAGAGAGCATTCAGATATAGCCCATGTGGACTTTGGTAGAGGCTAAACGCATGCATGGCTTGATCCAGGACCTTAGGAGCATTAGGATCATCTTCAGGATACTAGTTTACCCTAGACACATAACAACTATTGTTACTGTTTGAATTTTAATTTTTATTTTTAATATAAGATCATTAGGATTAGATTTGAGAACTCTCTAATCTAATTGACTTTTTATAAAAGTTTTTATGAAAAATTATGCTATAGATCAGATCAATCCTGTGGCGGAAATAAGTTTTTTCTTTCAATTGGTATTAGAGTCAGGTTAGTAGTTCTTCAGATCTATCTTGGTTCTAATTTTTTATTTATTTTATGATTTAATATTAATAATTTTAGATGTCACATCAGATATGATCAAATTTAAAATTAAAAAATTAAAATTTTATTATTATAGATCAAAGATGTATGAGATGCATGACTAGACTAGTTGTAGAATTGTTCTATATGTAGTCTAGTATAGCTTTCCTTTTAATATTATAAAATTAAAATTTTTTTAGATACTTTTTACTTTTATTTTCTAATGTTATAAGAGTTATAATTAGATTTAAAAATAAAAAATTAAAATTTTAAAATTTTCATATAAGATATGATTGATGCATGTCTAGACTAGTTATAGAATTGTTCAATGTATTATCAAGAATAGAATTTTATTTGATGAGATCATTAAAATTTTATTTTTTAGATTTTATATGAGATATATCAAATCTGAAAACATACATATTTAATTTAATTATTGATACATAAGATGTATACAAAGCATGCATAATTGGATCTATAATTATATATGTGATATATGTTATAGATCTTGTAATTTTATAGTGTAATTGTTTATTTTTTATTAAGGCATTCCTCTTGACCATCCGGTCATAAGAGTAAGAAGGGTATAAAGGCCCTCTCTTTTCATTCGGTCAAGTGCTCTCATGGCATGTAGCGGTGCTGCGCATTTATCCATAATAAAAAATCAAAAGCTTACTTTTCTGCAAAATCTTAGATCCTATAATCCTAGAATTTTTTTGCATATTTTTGTTTATGGACCCAAACTTAATTAAGAATTAAGATTATGAAATCAATTAGATATAAAAATTATGAATTTTTAGATCTAAGACACCTTCATAAATTTAGGTTCAGGCTTGGGTAGCTCAATTAGGTCTGGCGGTTGATCAAACCAAATCAAGAGTTGGTTAGGTGGGATCAAAAGTGCTTAGAATTGATCAGCCTAATAAGATTAAGTCTTGGTCAAGATCGACTCATAGCCACATGTGGTCGACCAAGTCAAGATCTAATTTCGCTCCACGGTTCGAGCCTACATTGTAGGCTAACCTAATCAGTTTTGGTCAGACAAATTAGTATCTAAGATAAGTTTAGCAGATACGATCAGTGGTCTTTTATTGGAAGCTACTCGACTTGAATGTGTTCATGATGAGTTAATGGCATAGTCCTCCCACTAATCTCACTTACCTGGTTGGTTGGGTCAATCCAATTCTGATTTGAGATGGCTAATGATTCGAGCTAACCCATGCCATTAGATTAGTCATAATTGTTATGACTAAGTCAAGTTAAATCTAAATCTTTCTAAGAAAATATTAAGTCATAGGTCTTCCACCATTATAGATGTGCGGGCTCTTTTCGGGGTTGATTGGTCTTGATAAATGCTGTTGTCTTAATTAACAATGTATCATTTGGTCATGAACTATTTAAGGACTAATTGATAAATTCTCTCTTTATCGAAACTAAATAGTCCTAAGTACTTCATCAAAATAATGAAGTTCATTAGAAGATGTAGACTTTATGATGAAAATGCTAAAATATTTATTTTATTTATTAATAAATTAATTATAATTACAAGGTAGCACAACTATCAATAGGTTGATTATTAACTTTGGGACACATTTTTCAACAACTCCTACTTATCCAAAAGCCACTTGGCACAGTATCTATTATCCATCTTCGACTTGTGGTCATCGAACTTCTTTATCATCAGGGCTTTAATGAAGGGGTCGGCTAGGTTCTTCTTTTCATTGATCTTCTGAAGGTTGACATCACCTTGATCCATGATCTCCCAGATCAGATAGTAGCAGTGCAGTATGTGATTCGTTCACTAGTGTGCTTTTGGTTCTTTCACCTGAGCAATGGCACCAATGCTATCGTAGTGAAGCAGGACTGGTTCATTAAGGAAGAGTGCTACTCCAAACTCGATAATGAATTTTCTCAACCACATAGCTTTCTTCGCGGCATCTGATGCTGTGATGTACTCTATTTCACAAACAAAGTTTGCCATATTATACTGCTTGGAACTCTTCCAGTAGACGACTCTATCATTAAGGATAAAGACATAACCTGATACACTTCTGCTATCATCATGGTCAAATTGAAAGCTGAAATTTATAAACCCCTCAAGTTTTAGATCTGACTCACTATAAACCAACCATTGATCCTTAGTATTTCTTAAGTACTTAAGAATGGCTTTAACCACTTTTTAGTGATTTTCTCCAAGATCAGATTGGTATCTGCTCACTACTCTTAGTGAGTATGCCACATCTGATCTCGTACATGTCATGGCATACATGGTAGATCTCACTGTCGAAGCATATGGGACTCTACTCATATGCTCTCTCTCTTCAGGAGTTGTCGGATAATCCTTCTTAGAGAAAAATTTCATGGCCTATCACCCTATCGAAAGATTGCCTTTCTTGTAATTCTCCATGCTAAACCTCTTCAGCATAGTTTCTATGTACATGGACTAGGATAATTCAAGCATCCTCTTAGATCTATCCCTATAGATCTTCATCCTTAGGATGTAGGATGCTTTACCCAAGTCTTTCATGGAGAACTGAGATAACAACTAAACCTTTATTTCTTGCAGCGTGGGGATGTCATTCTTGATTAAAAGAATGTCATCTACTTACAAGATAAGGAATACCAATGTCAGACCATTCGCCTACTTGTAAATGCAAGGCTCTTCTCCATTCTTAACAAAGCCATACATTTTGATCATCTTATCTTAACACATGTTCCAATTTCGAGATGCTTACTTCAATCCATAAATAGATCTCTGAAGCTTGCATATCTTGAACTCATCTACAGATGTGAACCCCTCAGATTATATCATATACACTTCTTCAGTCAGCTCTCCATTCAGAAAAGCTGTCTTCATATCCATCTACTAGATCTTATAGTCCAGATGGACAGCTATAGCAAGCATTATTTGAATAGATTTTAGAATTTCCATAGAGAAGAATGTCTCGTCATAGTCAATACCGATGATACCCCTTAGCAACCAGACTGACTTTACAGGTCTCTATCTTTTTATCTGCACCCCTCTTTCTTTTGAAGACCCACTTACACCCAATAGGTTTAACCCCTTCGGGTGGGTCAACAATGTCCATACATCGTTGACCTTCATGGACTCTAATTTAGATTTCATGGCCTCAAGTCATTTCTTGGAATCAAGCCTCTGCATTACATCCATATAAGTGATCAGACCCTAATTATTCTCATCGAGTTTGATGGGATCACTATCCCAGATCAAGAAACCATAATATCTATCTAGTTGATGTAGTACTCTATCAGATCGCCTTAATGGTGCAGGTACATTAGGCTCTAGATTTGATCTAATCAAATCTGATTCTAGTTTAGCTATAGGTGTCGGTGTTTCTAGCTATTGAACTTCGTCAAGTTCAATCTTAGAGGCAACAGTTTCTTCACCAAGAAGCTTCTTTTCTAAAACAATTATCTTAAGGCTGACGAACACTTTTTATTCATCAGTATGATAGAAAATATATCCTTTTGATTCTTGGGGGTACCCTATGAATGTGCACTTATCAGTCCTAGGTCCAAATTTATCTAAGATTAACCATTTCACATAAGCTAGACACCCCAGACACTAAGGTGTGAAAGTGCTGGCTTACATCCTGTCCATATCTCATACAGAGTTTTAATCATAGACTTACTTGAAATCCTATTTAAAAAATAGCAAGCCGATTCGAGTGCATATCCCTAGAAGGATATCGGCAAGTTGACAAAATCCATCATAGATCGGATTATGTCTAACAGAGTCTGATTTCTTCTTTTCGACACACCATTATGCTATGATATTCCTAAAGGAGTTCATTGGAAGAGAATCCCATTTTCTCCTAGATATGTGAAAAACTCACTAGAAAGGTATTCCTCTCCTCAGTCAGATGAAGAGTTTTAATACTCTTTCCAGTTTATTTTTCTACTTCACTTCAGAATCGTTTGAATATTTCAAATGAATCCAACTTATATTTCATCAGATAGACATATCTATACTATGATAGATCATTTGTAAAAATGATAAAAGAGAAATATCCATCTCTGGCACTAGTGCTCATAGGTCCACATACATCAATATGTACTAGAGCTAAAAGCTCAATAGCTCTCTCACCTTTTCCAATAAAAGATGACTTGGTCATTTTTTCAAGTAGATAAGACTCACAGGTTGAAAGTGATTCACAATCACTAACTTTGAGGATTTCCTCTTGAGTCAACTTGTTTATCCTATTCTTGTTTATATGACCTAGCTTACAGTGCCATAAGTACATATCAAACATACTATCTAATCTAGGATGCTTGCCAGTAGAATAGACTATATTAATAGATTGTGATAACATATATATACTATTATTCAAATATCTAGAGAATATAGTAACATTATTCATAATGACATTATAAAACTATTTCTTTATTAAAATTTTATAATTATCTTTGGTCAAAAGATCTATAGAAATGACATTCAAAAAGAAACTAGGACAAAAGTGAAAATCACTAAGAATAATGATATGAGACTTAGATACAAGTTTCAAGATTTTTATTGCTAGAACTAAAACTGATCTTCCATCTCCAATGTTCAAGAAACTCTCATCTTGCTCGAATCTCCTACTGACCTACAAATCCTGCAACGAATTGTAAATATGGTAAGGGCTACCGATATCCAATACCCAGTCAATAATATTACAAATAGAAAAATTGCAAGAATTTATCATATAAATACTTGCCCAGCAATAACTTGCTTCTTTCTCGACCTGTTTGGATCTAGGAAGATAATGTATTAAGGACAGTTTGTCTTCCAGCACCCTCACTTTTTGCAGAAGAAGCACTCAGCTTGACTCTTATCGAGCTTTACTTTCTTGATCTGGCCCTGCATAGATATCCCAGCCTGAACATGCACCTTCTTACTCTTCTTCTTCTTGTTCTTCTTTCCTTTCTTAAAGGATCGAGAACTAGAAGAAGACCCTCCTATTCACCAACTTCTTTGAAGAAAAATCTCTATTTTTTGCCATAGGATCATCCAGATCTGATCAGATCTAGGATGGATTTATCTAAAAATTTCTAAATGATCTAATCAAATCTAAGAGTTCTTAGATTTGATCATGGTGATCTGATATTAAAAATAAAAATTAAATCTAAATAAGGAAACAACCACTGTTACCTAATTAGGGTTATCCAATTATCCTGATGATGATCTTGACGCTCCTGAGGTTCTAGATCGAGCCATGCACACACCTGGCCTCTACTGAAGTCCACTCAAGCAGAATCTAGAGGTCTTCTTCTTTTGAATCAAGGCTCCAAAGATTTGATCTGGATATAATCTAAAAGCTTTTCAAAACTCTCTTTGAAGAAGTAGCAGTCGTCTCTCGAAATCATGTTGTCTTCTTCCTGACCTGGGCACCAATGCTCCCTGGACTTTTGCTGGATTTGCGCCCAACTCCTTGGATGTGGAGAGGGGAGAGAGAAGATTAGATGATGGCATGGAGGAGATGAGGGGCAGCCTTAGGGCATGGTGGGTGGGTGCAACAAATGAACCCTAGGCGTAGATAGGGTTTAAATAAATCCTGCTATGCCATGTAGTGCCACATCACCTCGGCCAATCAAAGGCCTTTATTCAATCAAATCTAAATCTGATTGGTAAGCTGATGTCATCTGATTGTATCAAATTAGAGCCCCTTAGAATCCTCCTAAGTTGGCACCAACACTGGATAAACCCAGTGAGTTTGGCACCTAAGTGTTTTTAAGGCTATCAAGTAACCCTGGAGTCCCATCTGTATGGGACTCCAGCCTCTTATCTCTTAGGTGCATGCCCAAGCTAAGGTGTGCCCACTCTGGGTGCACATTTAGTAGGAGGACATGCCCCAAGTGCTCTCCAATAGCCACATGACAAGTGGCCTTCAGTCCAAGGTTATGGGGTCAACAGTTGACCAATGTCCAAAATAGGAAATGGCAAGTGATAGGAATTAGTAGTTGTTGTCTTTATTCATCTGATGAATTAAAAGACCACTCTTTTCTAAGCTGGACAACCTCTAGTTAGAGTGAGAGAAATCTTTTCAAGGTTCTCAGATAAGTCAAATGCAATTTGGCTTAGTCAAGATGAATCAAAAAGATTATAGAAGAAGAATGTTAGGCTCAATTATGTGCTAGCACAATTTTTTTGAACCTAATTGGATCTAATCCAAATCAATCAAATTAGGTTAGCTCGATTGATCACTTCTAGATCCAAAACCTTATCTGTGTAATCCAGTTAGGTTTAGTTCCAAATGATAATGAGACATGTCATGATCTCCATCATCGACATCATCGAAACACTTTTCAATGGACTAAAACTTTTCTGATTCATACAATTAGAATAATCGATCATCAGGATCATTCTAATTGCTCTCAAAATCTACTAGTAACACCTAGCGGTATATGGTGGCAATCATCAAAATTGAAAGTGAATCTATCAGTGCAGCTACCTATGTGATTGGGTTCTTCTATCTTGAGCCCCGACAGGATTTAGGTTAGGGTGAACTCATCAAACCCAATATCCATCATATAAATTAACCATTCAATTTGAGTCCTATGTGAAACCCTAATAGAACTCTTTCTATCATCTTCACACTGCCATGGCCATGGGCTTATGGACTCAATCTAATAATCATAATAGGACTTCTCCTCATCTACCAAGGTAGATAGATTCCTTCACTACTACAAAAAGAGTCTACGATAGTGCATACTATTGCAGCAATTTTTGAAACCACTGCAATAGAGTCTACAGCAGTGGTTACAAAGAACCGCTGCTATAGGACCGACCTATAGCAGTGGTTACAAGAAACTGCTGTCATAGGTCCAATCTATAGCAGCGATTAGGACAACCACTGCCATAGGTCGAACCTATAGCACGGTTCCTTGTAATCGCTGCTATATGTTGATCTGTGGCAGCGGTTATTTATAACCATTGTAATATATTTTTTTCTTATTTTTTCTCTAAATATTATATAATTTTAAAATTTAATGTTCATCTTCATCATTCATTATCTAAATAATTATCATTAGAGTATCGTAGCAAAAGATCACCTTGATTTGATGGTCCTAGCTTCGTCGATCAGAAAAATTTGATTTCGATGACAACGAACAATGATGCGATGATCTAATAGATGGAGACCTTCGATAGGTCCAAAAATCTACAACGATGATCTCAGTTATGTTTATAGTGTACTATCAAAGTTTTACTTCAATCAGATATCATTATCTTGGTCAATTTAGTATAGGTTAATTTTGGTCGTTAAATGATAAATAAGTGATCAAAGGACCAGATGGTGTCCGATTATGAGATAATTTTTTTATAAATAATCTTGGCTACTACTTTAATCATTTTTTATGGTGTTGATTATAAAATTGAACTCGTGAGACTAAGAACGATCTAAAACTATACGTCGCTTGATAATCATTCTTGAACTTCGTTGGTTGTTATATGCCTGTGCTCGTGCTTTTACAATATCTACTTAACGTGAGCAATTCATATGAAAATGATTTGAAATTTACTATCATCACCATATAAAATGATTAAAACTATAATAAAAATTATTTAACTAAAAAATTATCTCATAATCGGATGCCGTTTAGCCCTTTGATCACTTATTTCTAATTTAACGATCGAAATCACTCCATACTAAATTGTTATGATAATGATATCCAATTGAAGTAAAATTTTGATAGTATGCTACAAATATCACCAACATCATTATTGCATATTTTTGGATCGATCGAAGATCTTCATCTATTAGTCATCGCATCATTGTTCGTGATCGTCGAAATCAAATTTTTCTGATCAATGAAGCTAGGGCCATTGGATCGAGGTGATTTTTTATGATGATACTCTAATGATAATTATTTAGATAATGAATGATGAAGATGAATATTAAATTTTAAAATTATGTAATATTTAAAAAAAATAAGAAAAATTTATTTTCAATCTACGATAGTGGTTACTGAAAACCACTGCTATAAATCTATGGCAGCGGTTATGAAACTGCTATCGTAGATCTATTGCAGTGGTTTTCCATAACTGCTGCCATAGATCTATGGTAGCGGATCAAAAATCACTATCGTAGGTTAGATTAAAAATTTTCAATTTTTCTTTCCTTGCGTGCATGCGCTCTCTCTCTATCCCTCCTCCTCTCCATCATCGGTGAGACTCCACGCATCCCATCGCCATCCATCCCTCGCATCCCCAGCCGTGGCCCCCCACCCTCCCCATCCCCTACCGTCGCCCGACCGCCCACCCCTTGCCCTCCCCATTCCCAAGACCCCGCCCCCACCCTCCCATGCTCCGCCCACCCCTTGCCCTCCCCGACCACTGCCCCTACCCTCCCATCCCCTGTCACCTTCCAACTACCACCCCTTGCCCTCCCCATCCCCGACCATTGTCGCCGCACCCCACACCCTCCCCATCCCAGACCACGATCGCCTGCCACCCGCCCTCCCATCCCCCAGCCACCATCCCCCACCCTCCCCATCCCTGGCCGCCCGTCGTTCGCCCTCCCCATCCCCGACCGCGCCCCGACCGCCCACCCCTTGCCCTTCTCAACCACCACCCTCCCCATCCCCTGCTGCCTCCCAGCCGCCTACCCCTTCATTACTATAAAAAAGGGCTACAGCAGTGGTTCGTAACCGCTGTCGTAGCCCAAAAACTACTGCCATAGGCTATGACAGCAGTTTTCTAACCGCTGCTACTATGGCCATCGTCGTAGCTCTATGGTAGCGGTTGTTGCAGCAGTTGTTAGAACCACTGTCACAGATAGCCTATTATAGCAGTTTATAAACCGCTATAATAGAACGACCTATAGCAGCAGTTATGTAACTACTATCATAGGTTATCTATAGCAGCAGTTACATAACCGCTACTATAGGTAATCTATAGCAGCAATTTCTTAACTGCTGTCATAGGTCTAATGCAGCGGTTGGCACCATTTGCACCAGGAACCTATGGCAGTGGTTGGCACGGATATGGTAGTAATTATAAAACCACTATCGTAGATCTTAAATAATTAAAAAAAATATTTTTTATATATTTTACCTGATAAATATAGATATATAACATAAGAATATATAATAAACATAAAAATTATTCTAAAATGCTAAAATTTTATTATCAAATAAAATTTATTATAATATTTTTTAAAAAAATAAAATATATCAAAAGTCTCCTAAATCTACATCATCATCATTATCGTCGTCATCGGGAGCCAGAGCCAAAGCTAGAGTCGGAGCCAGAGATGGAACTGAAGGTGGAGCTGGAGCCAGAGCTAGAGCTGAAGCTGAAATGCGGGCCAACATATCCTCAAAGTCCATGACTCCAAAATACATACTGAGCATCGACATCATATCTCTCACGATGCCCTCCAGATGAGATGCACATTCTTCAGCCCGATCTGTCCACGTCACAGCATGATCTGCCCGTGCCAACACCTCCTCAAGCTCCTCTTGATTAACGACATCGAAAGTCTGTGAGGAGATGCTCACCTCGGACTAGTAACTCATCGGCATGTGTCCGAGCCTGCATCGGATCCTCCTAGAGTGCTCAAGCCCCAAGACCTGAGACAGATGGTCATGGGGCCTAGAGGTATCCGGGCCCTCGCTTGCGAGCACATCTAATTGATCCTGTAATTATAAATTAAAATAAAATTTTATAAGAAATGCTATAATACTAATCATATATACTAATATATTTAATACTTACAAAAATATGCCCGATCGCAGTGTTCATCGGCCTGCCGGTCTTGTCCGTGCGGCTAGATCGAAAGATCTCGCTATGGTTGGGCATCACTCCATCTCTCATCAGCTATAACAAAGAACAAATTTATCAAAAAGATGATAAAAAATATGAATTTAATTTATCTAGTAAGATTTAGAATTAATTATCTCTCTATGCACACGACTGGCCATAGACTCGCGGCCTAGAGTTGTGTATACTCTTGGGCTGCATGATTCTCCTGATTCTGACAGAAGGTAGCCTAACAAGTATTCAAATAAATAATAAATATTTAAAAAATATTTAAATAAAATTTTAAGCATATTGAAAAATTCAAAAGTTAGAAATTTTATCTCGAACTCCTGGTTCCTCCATTGTCTAACCATCCTCTCCCACTGACTCGGAGGACAGTCCTATATCCAAGGAACAAGCTCTTTCGGAGTATCTCGTTAGTGCTTGAGCCATCCTCTGTGGAGCTTGATCTTATAACTTTGGTACAATTCTCCAATCTTCTTCAATCGAACATCTCGAGCCCTCTCATGATCGAGAAAGTCATACCTCCTTTTTATAAATTTATCAAAAATTAATTATAAAATTATTCTAATCAAACATATATAGTGTAAACATATAAAATGCATAAATATAATTAAGATACATGTACTTACCCATATCTCCTTTCATACCCAATCTCTGACGGCAGCATCCATCAAACGTCAGTCTTTGGGCTCTACGAGAATGATGTCCGACTGTCTCACAAGCACTCCAAAAAAGAAATGCATCTCCCATGCGGTCTCCCCTATCGACCTCCCCTCCGTATTGTAATAGACCATCACCTGATGCTAATGGTTCTACATGTGTGCCATACGTATGGGACCGTGAAATATCTGGCTGGATGATGCACCTGCAATGCAAATATGTTATGCAAATATATAAGTATACAAATACTATATAAAAAATAAAGTTGATCAAACGTCAGTCTTTGGGCTCTACGAGAATGATGTCTGACTGTCTCATAAGCACTCCAAAAAAGAAATGCATCTCCCATGCGGTCTCCCCTATCGACCTCTCCTCCGTATTGTAATAGACCATCACCTGATGTTAATGGTTCCACATGTGTGCCATACGTATGGGACCATGAAATATCTGGCTGGATGATGCACCTGCAATGCAAATATGTTATGCAAATATATAAGTATACAAATACTATATAAAAAATAAAGTTATGCTAATATAATAAAAACGTACACTTAGATGCCTGCATAGTAGCATGTGCCTCAAATATGGACAATGGTAAAGGCACAGTTGCCAGTGGAGTAGATACCATCGGTGGAGTAGATGCCGACGATGGAGGTTCCTGAGTAGCTGATGCCGAGGTGGATAGAGTATGCTCCGACTGCTCCTCGGATGCTGAACTATGCATAATCCGTCAAGGGACAGGGGTGAAAGCAAGATGGCATTTCGGTGCCATCATGACCAACAATGTTAATGAACATTAATCAATATAACATCGTGACATATCAAATTCTATTTGCTTGAAAGCCAAGCCAGCTTCGTGCCTAAGACAACTGGCTTAGTGCCTGAGACATCCAACTAAGGTCCTCCCCCAACCGGCTCGATCATGGCCTGAGCCAGCTCGGCTGCGTATTCGAGCTGGCTTGGCTATGTGCCATCCCCTCGATCACTCCCTCTCTCGATCTTTCTCACTGGTGATGGTGGCGAGGTCGAACCCCTCCCTCCCAGCTTGTCCATCTCTCGATCTTCCTCTCTCCCTCTCTCGATCTCCCTCGCCGATGAGGCCAGACCCCATCTCTTGATCTTCCTCGCTGGCGAGGCCGGACCCCATCCCTCCCTCTCTCACTCTCTCGATCTTCCTCACCAGCAAGGCCAGACCCCATCCCTCCCAGTGATGCCGATGAGGCCGAACCCCCTCCCTCCCTCTCTTTCTCTCGATCTCCACTCTCCCTCTCTCGATCTCCCTCGTCAGCGAGGTCGGACCCCCTTGAAGGAAAAAACCTTATTTCCCAGGTCAGATTCGTTAAGATCTGATTAGATCAAGAGAAATATTTTAAAAATATTTCTCTAAGATCCTAATCAAATCTAAGACTCTTTAGATCTAATCTTATTGATCCAATAAAATAAAATAAAATAAAAATTAAATTACATCTAATTTAATTATACCTTTATTTTGGGTATTCTAATTGCTCTATGATGATCTCGATGTTTGCTTGAGGTTCTGGACGTAGCCACGCAAGCGCCTGATCTCTATCGGTATCCACTCGAGCAGGATCTAGAGATCTTCTCCTTCTCAATTAATCCTCCAAAAATCAGATCTAGATCTAATCTTGAAGGTCTTCAAAAACTCTTTTGAAGAATAATTGTTGTCTCTTGCAATAGTGTTGCCTTCTTTCTTTCCTATCATCTTTTACTTGCTTGAATCATACCTAACTTGTAACCAAAATCTTTTGGGCATGGAGAGGAGAGAGAGGACCAGAGGGTGGCATGGAGAAAGAGGGAGGAAAGCTTTGTGTCATGGGCTAAGGGTAGAAGCTCTTTATCTAGGCATAGATAGGATTTATATAGACCCTACTGCACCATGCAGTGCCACATCATCCCGATCAATCATGGCCCTTTATGCAATCAGATCTAAATTTGATTGGTGGGATGACATAATCTGATCTAATTAGATTAGTGTCCCTCAAAACTCTCCTAAGATGGCACCAAGACTGGGTCAAATAAGTCTTCTTAGCACCATCTAGTTTGATTCTTTGAAGCAACTGGAGTCCCATCTATATGGGACTCCAAGTCTTATCCTCATGAGGTGCATGCCCAAGACTGGGTCAAATAAGTCTTCTTAGCACCATCTAGTTTGATTCTTTGAAGCAACTGGAGTCCCATCTATATGGGACTCCAAGTCTTATCCTCATGAGGTGCATGCCTTCCTAGGCATGCCCCCTTGTCTGTCTAGTTTTTAGGAAGGGACAAGGGCCAAGGTTCTCTCCTATGGATGCATGACATTTGGGCAGATGTCTAAGTGTCAAAAAATCAACATTTGACCAAAGTCTAAAAACAAGATTTAGCAGATGATGAAAAATGGTAGGTATTGTCTCAAATTTATTTCATAAACTAAGACAACCCTTTTTTAACCTAAACAAGCTTCAGTCAAACCAAGTAAAGGTTTCTGAGTGAGCCCAAACACATTTAGCTTAGTCGAGATAAGTTTTAATGATTGTTGAAGGAGAACATTAGGCTCAATCGTGTGCTAGCATGATTTTCTTGAACCTAATTGAATCTTATTCAAATCAATTGAACTGGGTTAATCCAATTGATGATATCCAAATCTAAACTCTTGTTTGCATGATCTAGTTAGATTTAGTTCTGTATGGTAATGAGATATGTCATGATCTCTATCATCGACATCATCGAAATACTTTCAATGGATCAGAACTTTTTTGATTCAGATAACTAGTATGATCGATCATCCAAATCATTCTAATTGCTTCCAAAATCCACCAGTGACACCTAGCAGGATATGGTGGCAACCCATCAGAACTGAAAGTGAACCTCTCAGTGAAGTTTTCTATGTGATTAAGTTTCTCTATCTTGAGCTCTGATCGGATTAGGGTTAAGGTGATCTCGTCAAATCCTAATATCCATCATGTGAATTAATCATTCGATTCAAGTCTAATGTGAAAACCCTAATAGAAACTCTTTCTATTATTTTACTCTACTATGGCCATGGGCTTTATGGACTTGATTCTCATGATCATCATAGGGCTATTCCTCTTCTACCGAGGTAGATAGATCTCCTATTGGTGCAATCCAGTTCCTACAATGAACATGCTATAGCAAAATACACCTTAGGATTTCGAATGGTTAGGTGATCGAGTTATGGTGAAGTCAAACTATTACACCTTCAAGATGAACTACCGATACAGCTCAGGTCAAAGAACCAGACACACCATTGCATCTTCGAGCCAGTCATCGATGAGAAGGTAGACTTCCTCATGACTGCTCGAGGTGGTCATGCTCAGTGCCCTCATTCTCTAACGAGTATCAATACTCTCGCTCCGATGTCTCTACACTATAGACTCAAGACTTATCTACCCTAAAGAAGCAATCGCACACCAACCTTTCGAATCAATCACCATCCTCATGATGATCCTACGATCGAGAGCATTTTATGAGTTAATAATGAAAATTCATGTCTTAAATTTTTAACTCTTGAAAATATAAACTATCATTGCCATTAACTCAAGGAATGTATCACATACACTTTCAAATACACATTGTGATAGAAAATAATTTATTTTATTATTTATAGTTAAAATTATAATTTTGCCAGTATCAACCAATCTAGCTTCTAGGGCACACATATCTAACAAACTCTCATTTGACCTTAAGCCAATTGGCTACAAATCTAAGTTCCATCTTCTTAAGATGGGCTTCGATCTTCTATTGGTCCAATGGGTTTGTGAGTGGGTCTGCCGCATTGTCTGCAGAGTCGACTCTCTTGATCTCAACGTAACCTTTCTCTAGATAATTGCGGATGAGGTGTTATCGCCGCTCGATGTGCTTGGATTTTTGGTGAGACCTCGACTCCTTAGCTAGGATGATGGCACCATTATTATCACAATACAGAGGAATGACATCTGATAGCATCACTCCGATCTCTATGGCAAACTTCTTGTACCAGAATGCCTTCTTTGCAGCTTCTGACGCAGCGATGTACTCTGCTTCCATGGTGGAATCTACTATTACTGTCTGCTTGGAACTCTTCCAACTGACAGCACTACCATTATAGAGAATAGACTCCTAGATGTCGACTTTCGATCATCTATATCAGACATAAAATTCGAGTCTGTATACCCCTGGACTTGGAGTTCTCCATTATCAAAAACAACAACATATCCTTAGTTCTTCTTAAGTACTTAAGGATAATTTTACAGAAGTCCAATATTCTTCACCTAGATTTGACTGATATCTGCTTGTGACACTCACAGCATGGGCTATATCAGGTCGTGTACATAACATGGCATACATGAGGCTCCCTATTGCTGAAGCATAAGAGATCTTGCTCATGCATTCAATCTCCTCAGATGTGTTGGGACATATTTTCTTGGAGAGATGAATGCCATGTCTGAAGGATACTAATCTCCTCTTGGAGTTTTCCATGCTAAACCTCTTTAACACTTCCTCTATGTACATCTTCTATGAAAGACCTAGCATCCTATTTGGTCTATCTCTATAAATCTTAATTCCTAGAATGAAGGATGCTTCACCTAGGTCTTTTATGTAGAATTCTTTAGATAATCACATTTTAACTGTAGTCAACATGAAAATATCATTCTCAATAAGGAGGATATCATCACATACAGTATGAGGAAGACAATAGCGCTCCCACTGATCTTTTTGAAAATACATGGTTCCTCCTCATTTTTCATGAAATCAAATAATTTGATCATATCATTAAAATGAGTATTCTAGCTCCAAAATGCCTGCTTAAGTCCATATATGGACCTTTGCAGCTTGCATACTTTATGATCAGCATCACTGGATGTGAAACCTAGCGGCTGTTCCATATAGATATCTTCCTCAAAGTATCCATTTAAGAATGCCATTTTCACATCCATTTGTCATATTTCATAATCAAAATAGGATACAACAGCAAGCAATGTGTGGATGGATTTTAGCATAGCTACTGACAAAAAGGTATCCTGATAGTCAATGCCTTCACGCTGACTATATCCTTTTGCCACTAATCTAGCTTTAAATGTCTCCACATTTTCATGTGCATCAATCTTTCTCTTGTAGATCTATTTACATCCAATAGGTACTATACCTTCAGGTGGATCTACCAAGGTTCAAACTTGGTTTGAGTGCATCGAGTCAATTTTTGACTTCATTGCCTCTAACCATTTCTCAGAGTCGATATTCGATATTGTCTCATCATAGATTTTGGGATCATCACCATGAACCCCATTATCTATGAGGAATATTTTCTCTACTTTCTCTGAAATAGTACCTAAGTACCTCTTAGGGGGATGAAAAACCCTTTCCAATCTACGAGGTGGAGGAGGTAGTAATTATATTGGCTCAACCTGATTTGGTTCCATAGGGTCTTTAGCTTGTTGCTCTTATGAAACTTTCTCCTCGAGCTTGATCTGCTTTCCAATGCCACCATCTTGAATAAACTATTTTTTAAGAAAAATAGCATGCCGACTCACAATCACATTGTAATCTTCTGAAATATAGAAATAATATCCTAATGACTCTTTAGGATATCCTATAAATCGAGCTCTAAAGGACCTATAATCTAACTTGTCTACTTGTTGACTTTTGACATGAGCCGGACAACCCCAAATTCTGAGATGACTCAGACTTAGTTTTTTATCATGCCATATCTCATATGGTGTAGTAGGAATGGTTTTAGAGGAAACCCTATTCAGTAAATATATAGCAATTAACAGACTATATCCCTAAAGAAAATTAGGGAGGTCTGTGAAGCTCATCCTGGATCGGACCATATCTAATAGGGTTTGATTTCTCTATTCTGAAATCCTATTGAGTTGAGGTGTTCTAGGTGGAGTCCATTGAGAGACCATGTCATTTTGCTTGAGATAGTCCAGGAATTTCCAACTAAGGTATTCACCTCCTCGATCTGATCGAAGAACCTTAATGGATTTTTTAGTTTGCTTTTCAACTTTATGTCTGCATTTTTTAAACTTTTCAAAGGCTTCAGACTTGTGTCTCATAAGAGACACATATCCATACCGAGATAAATCATTGATAAAGGTTATGAAGTAGTCAAAATTATCTCTAGCCGGCATATCAAATGGGCCGCACACATCAGTATGTACTAGGGCAAGTAGTTTCGTGGCCCTTTCTCCATATCCTACAAAAGGGAGCTTAGTCATTTTGCCATGAAGACATGATTCATAAATTACATATGACTCGAAAGTCAACGAACTCAATAGCTCGATTTTTTCTAATTTGTTAACCCTATCTTCTACTATATAACCTAGCCTTAGGTGCCATAGATAGTTATCATTTGGATTATCCCTGGGTCATTTTGATCTTATAGCATTCATATTTTGCTCGATATTAAAGACAGATACATCAATATGTAACTGGTAGAGATCGTTAATGAGAAAACCACTTGCAATTTTATTTCTTTCATCAAAAATATTATAATGGTCCTTAAAAAAACTAATTACATAGCCTTCTTATGCTAAACATAAAATAGAAACTAAATTCCTACTTGCAGCAAGCACATAATAACAATCCCTAAGTACTAAATCTAAGCCAGATGGTAGTTGAAAAGGATAGCTTCCCACAGCCACAGCAGCAACTCTTGCTTCATTTTTGATGCGTAGGATCATCTCACCATCCCTTTGAAGGAAAATCCTGATTTCCCGGTCCAGGTTCGTTCAGATCTGATCAGATCAAAAGATATATTTCAAAATTTTTTTTCTTGATCCTAATCAGATCTTGATATGTTTCAGATCTGATTCTTATTATTTTAATAAAATAAAATTAAAAGATAAATTAAATTAAATTTAATTTACTTGATCTGGGCAATCCTATTACCCTGTTGATGATCCTGTTTGCAGCGGAAGGTTCTGGATCTTAGCCATGCAAGCGCCTGGCCTCTACCGGTATCCACTCGGGTTGGATCTGGAGATCCTCTTCTTCTCTATCACGCCTCCAAAAATTAGATCTGGATCTGATCTGGAGGATCTTCAAAACTCTTTTGAAGATGAGCAGTCGTCCTTTACAGCAGCGCAGCCTTCTTATTTTTGATCGCCTTTCTTTGATCTGAATTGCACCAACCAAGGTCCAAAACTCCTTTTGGACGTGGAGAGCAAGGAGAGAAGAGACTATGGCATGGAGAAGGAGGGGAGATGCAGCCTTGGGGCATGGGGTTTCTCAAATGAATTGCATTTCTTTATCTCATACAATCTGAGTTGGATACAGGGTCTTATTTATAGACTAGCTGTGATCCAACTCCTCTTCTTCCCAACCAATCACAACCCTTTGTGAAATCAGATCTAAATCTGATTGGTGGGAATAGAGTCCCCTGGATTCTTCCTTAGAGGGTGCCTAAGACCAGTCAAAGTTGGTTCTTAGAAGAACTCTAATTGGAATCCAAAAAGGAGATGGAGTCCTTGTCCAACAAGGACTCCTAGGTGCCTCCAACTTGGGCACACGCCTAGGGTGGCATGCGCCCTTCTCCTTGCCAGGTTCTGGCAGGGGGACAGGCCCCCACCAGCTCTCCAATAGGTGCATGACATGTGGTCAAAAGTCAAAGTGTCAATGGTCAATGTTTGACCAGTCAAAGGTAGACTTTTGACCAAAGTCAAAGAACAAGAAATGGCAGGTGACCAAAAATGGCAGATAGTGTCTTACAAATAAGACAACCTTTTCTGACTTGGACAACCTCCTGTCAGACCATATGAAGGCCTCTGTTTGAGCACAAACTCCTTTGGCTCAGACAGGACAACTTATTTAGATCAAGCAAAAGAAGAAACGTAGATTCAATCAAGTGCTAGCACGATTTCCTTGAACCTAATTGAATCTCATTCAAGATCATTGAACTAGATCAGTTCAATTGATTGATCACCAAGAGTCAAACCCTTGTTTGTGTGACCTAGTTAGGTTCAGTTCTGTATGGTAATGGGACATGTCATGATCTCTATCATCGACACAATCGAAAACTCTTTCGATGGATCAAAACTCTTCAATTCGAACAGCTAGAATGATCGATCATCTAAATCATTCTAATTGCTCCAAAATCCACCAGTGAGACCTAGCAGTATATGGTGGCAACCCATCAGAGCTGAATGCGCCCTCTTGGTGCAGCTACCTGTGTGATTCAGTTCTTCTATCTTGAGCCCGATCAGATTAGGGTTAAGGTGAACTCGTCAAACCCTAGTCTCTGTCATATGATGTAATCATTAGATTCGAGTCCAATATGAAAATCTAATAGAAACTCTTTCTATTATTTCACTCTACCATGGCCATGGTTTCTGGACTTGATTCTCATGATCATCATAGGGCTACTCCTCCCGAGGTAGATAGATTATCTTGGTGCAATCCAGTTCCTACGATATGTCATAGCCAATCCTCGAGGTCAGTTGTTAGGGAGACAGTATGGTGTAGTTATACCCTGGTGATATTGATCATACTTCAGGTCAAAGCACAGACACACAACTGAGCATCGGTATGTCATTGTACGAGAAGGTAGACTTCCCTAATGATACTAGAGGTGGTCACGCTCAGTGCCCTCGTTCTCTCTAACGAGTATCTCTGTACTTCGCTCGATGTCTCCACCTAGACTTAAGACTCATCTACTAAAGAGAGCGATTGTACACACCACCTTTCGGATCAATCACCATCCTCGTGATGATCCTATGGTCAGGAGCAATTTATGAGTTAATAATGATTATTCATGTCTTAAATTTTCAACTCTTGAAAATAAATTATCATTACCATTAACTAGGATGTATCACAGTAACCTATTAATACATACATAGAAGATGTATCAACAGTGAAGTAAAATAAATACCTGTACTAGAAAAATTTAACTTGATTATTGAGTTTTTCAAGTCTAAACATTACAAATTTGTCCCCTAGAACGTGTATTACAAGTATACAGCCAATTCTGGCTTTCTAGGGCACATATACTACAATCTCCCACTTGTCTAAAGCCAATTGGCTACAAGTCTAAGTCCCATCTTCTCAAGGGTGGGCTTCGATCTTCTATTGGCCCAACGGCTTTGTAAGTGGGTCTGCCACATTATTTGCGGATTTGACTCTCCTTGACACTCGACATAACCTTTTTGAGGTAATCATGGATGGGGTGGTATCACCATTTGCTTAAACTCTTCCAGTACAACAATCTGCCAGATGTCGACTTTCGATCATCTATATCGGACATGAAGTCCGAGTCTATGTATCCCTGGACCAGAAGTTCTCCTTACAAAGATCAGCAT
>QRFJ01001706.1:128698-168141 GCA_006176705.1 Cocos nucifera
TAGTTAAGTCAGACCCACCATTTGCATAGACTGGGTTCCTAATTGAGTCTCTCACCTTATCCGGAATATGAGCCCCAACTCAATCCTCCAAGCCCATAGATCCAATGCCTAATAGACATGGTGATCTTCCCGGTGCAACTGAGCCACTGTATCCAGCCGGAGGAACAATCAACCCGAAAGGGCCCGCATATCTACAATGTGGAAGACCTCAGACTTAATCGTTGTCTTAGGGAAATTATTCAGGTCTCATTAAACTAGACCATTGGCTTAGTCATAACAATTATGACTCAAACTAGTGTCATGGCGTAGCTCGGATATAGACCACCTCAGATCAGAAATGTGTCAACAGATATGGCTAAGGTAAGTGAGACGGTGGAAGGAATATGCCCATTAACTCGTACAGAACGGCATTCAGACGAAGTAGCTTCCAATTAAAAACAGTTCGGTCGTCTGTGCCAAACTTACCTTAGAACCAAATTATGAGCCAGAACCAATTGGGTGAGGCCTACAATATAGACTCTTAACCTCTGAAGCCTAATAGGTCTTGCTGATCGTGACTCTGATCTTGACCCAGACTTAATCTTATTTAGGTTGGTCAATTTAAGCATTGGTTGATCCATCTAACAACTTTGACTCAGTTTTGATTCAACCGTTAGACCTAATTAGCTACCAAGCGCCGAACCAGTATTATGAATATGTCTTTAGATCTAAAATTCTCAATTTTAGACCTAATTAATATTCATAAACTTAATTCGTCTAATTAAGTAGGGTTCATAAATAAAATATGCACAATAAATCCTAGGATTTTGTTTGCGGATCTAGGATTTTGCAGAAAGTAAGTTTTGGGTTATTCTGATTAAGGATGAACATGCAGCACCCCTATACATCAAAGAAACCCCCATCAATGGAAGAAGGGCTTTAAAAACCTTTCTTCATTCTTATGACCGGCATGGCAAGAGGAACGCCATTAAATCAGAACATTCAAACTAACAAACACAATATCGTCTATATCATATATCTCATATATAAAGTAGATCTAATCATGGCATTTTTGCATACCATCTCATGATTCATAATCATCATGTTTTCAGATCTAAGATTATCTCATGTAATACTAAAAAATTAGATTAAATGATTACTAATCAAAATAAATTTCTAATCTAGATAATTATTAGAAACTATGCACAACTAGTCTAGTCTGCATCAATCTATTCTCATATTGATATTCCAAAAATTAAAAATTTTTATTCACTATTTTTCAGATGTTTTATAACATTTAATAATATCAGAAATAGTAAATAAAAAGATCTAAAATTAATTAATCGTTAAGCAAAAATATGCAAGAATATTCTATAGAACTATTCTATTCTAAGAACTTAGTCATGCATTTCTTCTAATCTTAGATCCAAATTATTAATTTTAATTTTTTTTCTAATTAGATTGATCACATCTCATGTGACAGCTGAAGCAATTTTTTTCTTACATTAAAAAAATTTTAAAATCAGGTCAACAATTTTAGACCATGGCTCTGATACTAGTTGAAGAAATCCTGATTTTCCCGGTCCAGTTCGTTCAGATCTGATATCAAATAAGATATATTTCAAAATTTTTCTCTTGATCCTAATCAGATCTTGATATGTTTCAGATCTGATTCTTATTATTTTAATAAAATAAAATTAAAAGATAAATTAAATAAATTTAATTTACTTGATCTGGGAATCCTATTACCCTGTTGATGATCCTGTTTGCAGCGGAAGGTTCTGGATCTTAGCCATGCAAGCGCCTGGCCTCTACCGGTATCCACTCGGTTGGATCTGGAGATCCTTTCTTCTCTATCACGCCTCCAAAAATAGATCTGGATCTATCTGGAGGATCTTCAAAACTCTTTTGAAGATGAGCAGTCGTCCTTTCAGCAGCGCAGCCTTCTTATTTTTGATCGCCTTTCTTTGATCTGAATTGCACCAACCAAGGTCCAAAACTCCTTTTGGACGTGGAGAGCAAGGAGAGAAGAGACTATGCATGGAGAAGAGAGGGGAGATGCAGCCTTGGGGCATGGGGTTCTTCATCATGAATTGCATTTCTTTATCTCATACAATCTGAGTTGGATACAGGGTCTTATTTATAGACTAGCTGTGGATCCAACTCCTCTTCTTCCCAACCAATCACAACCCTTTGTGAAATCAGATCTAAATCTGATTGGTGGGAATAGAGTCCCCTGGATTCTTCCTTAGGTGCGCCTAAGACCAGTCAAAGTTGGTTCTTAGAAGAACTCTAATTGGAATCCAAAAAGGAGATGGAGTCCTTGTCCAACAAGGACTCCTATGCGCTCCAACTTGGACACGCCTAGAGGTGGCTGCGCCCTTCTCCTTGCCAGGTTCTGGCAGGGGGACAGGCCCCCACCAGCTCTCCAATAGGTGCATGACATGTGGTCAAAAGTCAAAGTGTCAATGGTCAATGTTTGACCAGTCAAAGGTAGACTTTTGACCAAAGTCAAAGAACAAGAAATGGCAGGTGACCAAAAATGCAGTTAGTGTCTTAAAATAAGACAACCTTTTCTGACTTGGACAACCTCCTGTCAGACCACATGAAGGCCTCTGTTTGAGCACAAACTCCTTTGGCTCAGACAGGACAACTTATTTATGATAGCAAAAGAAGAACGTTAGGTTCAATCGAGTGCTAGCACGATTTCCTTGAACCTAATTGAATCTCATTCGACAAATTGAACTAGATCAGTTCAATTGATGATCACCAGAGTCAAACCCTTGTTTGTGTGACCAGTTAGGTTCAGTTCTGTATGGTAATGGGATATGTCATGATCTCTATCATCGACATCATCGAAACTCCTTTCGATGGATCAGAACTCTTCTGATTCGAACAGCTAGAATGATCGATCATCTAAATCATTCTAATTGCTCCCAAAATCCACCAGTGAGACCTAGCAGTATATGGTGGCAACCCATCAGAGCTGAATGCGAACCTCTTGGTGCAGCTACCTGTGTGATTCAGTTCTTCTATCTTGAGCCCCGATCAGATTAGGGTTAAGGTGAACTCGTCAAACCCTAGTCTCTGTCATATGATGTAATCATTCGATTCGAGTCCAATGTAAAAATCTAATAATAATTTTTATTATACTACTCACCATGGCCATGGATTTCTGGACTTGATTCTCATGATCATCATAGGGCTACTCCTCTACCACCGAGGTAGATAGATTCCATCTTGATGCAATCCAGTTCCTACAATGAACATGTCATAGCCAACATACACCTCAGGGTCCATATGGCTAGGAGACCGAGTAATGGTGTAGTCAAACTATAACACCCTCAAGGTGAACTGCCAATGCATCTCAGGTCAAAGAACCAGACACACTACTGCAGCATCGAGTTAGTCATTGACGAGAAGGTAGACTCCCTAATGACTACTGAGGTGGTCACGCTCAGTGCCCTCGTTCTCTAACGAGTACCTCGTACTCTCGCTCGGTGTCCCACACATAGACTTAAGACTCATCTACTAAAGAGAAGCGATTGTACACAACCTTCTGGATACATCACCATCCTCGTGATGATCCTATGGTCAGGAGCAATTTATGAGTTAATAATGATTATTCATGTCTTAAATTTTCAACTCTTGAAAATATGAATTATCATTACCATTAACTCAAAGGATGTATCACAGACACTAAATACACATATGTGATAGAAAATAATCCATTTATTGATTTTAGTCAAAATTATAATTTTGCCCCTAGAAGTGTATTACAATTGTCAGCCAATTCTGGCTTCTAGGGCACATATATCTAACACCCTTAGCTTCCTACTATCCTCAAGACCCTACATGGAAGTACACAAATAAGCACTAGAACCAGAGTCAATCATCCAACTAGATGTAGAAGAAATCATAAGGTTAGATTCAATAATGAGCATACCTCCAGAAGGACCTGTCTCCTTCTTATTCTTCAGGGTGGCCAGGTATGTAGGGCAGTTCCGCTTCCAATGGCCATCAATATTACAATGGAAATACTTTCCTTTCTCAGCGGCCTTCTTCTTTAGCTCTTCCTTCTTTTTCTTTCCTCCTTCCATCTTCTATTTTTTCACAGACTTCTTCTTTCCAAAAAACTTTCTTTTGGAAGAAGTCCATTCCATAGCACGTACTGAGCCTTCATAGAAAGCTTAGTAGTAACCAGCATATTCATAAGCTCGGCCTGAGTATTCTAAAGTTTATGCATATAATAGTTCATGATGAACTGCCCATACTCATCAGTCAAGGATTACAGAATTATATCATTCTGTAGATCCTAGTCTAACTTCATTCTGAGCTTCTCAAGCTCTTCCAAGTCCTTGATCATCATCAGACAATGATCTTGGACTGATTGTCCGTCACGTATTTTAGCCTTAAAAAGTCATTTAGTGATCTGATATTTGGCTGCGTGACTCTATTCACCAAACAACTCTTGCAGGTGAGCCAACATTTGACAGACAGTCTTGATATCTTCATGTTGATGCTGAATCTAATCAGACATTGAGCCTAACATATAATATCTAGCTTTATTATCTTCATCCATCCATTTGTCAAGAGATGCTCTCTATTCAGCGGACGGATAAGCTGGTAAGGTGGAGGATCCTAATTCAATACATGAGTCAACTTCTCAAAATTCAAAATAATTTTGAAGTTTCAGAGCCAATCCTTATAATTGGATCCGGTCAGTCTATGGGTGTCCAGGATATAGGCTAATGGGTTGGACGTAGATATTTTTCTTTTTCCTATAGAGAGTCAAAGTTTCTAGTTAGATTTATAATTAAGACTTGACCAATTTATTTAGGAGTTTAATTTTTAAATAAATTAGCTTTCATTATTTTCTTGGATCCCTACACTCCCTCTTTAGAGATGCAAAAATCTTCATGATTACTAATTTCTAGTGGATGGTGCAGTCCCACAAACTAACTCATCACCTCACCTAACAATTATTGGTGATGGGTTAGTCAATGAGTGAACAACTCTTGTCCAATGATTCTCTAATCATGGTGCACCCAGTCTTGGTCTCTAATTCATGAATCTCACCATGCCCAAAATATTGATCCACTCCTTAGTTAGGTCAGACTCACCATTTGCACGGATTGAATTCCTTATTGGTCTCTCACCATATCTAAAATATTGAGTCTAATCCATCCTCCAGCCCATAGCATCCAATACTTAATAGACATGGTTACATCTTTTTGGTGCAACTGAACCACTGTGACCAGCCGAGAATAATCAACCCTGAAAAGGGCCCGCACATCTACAATGGTGGAAGATCTTAGACTTAATCTTTTCTTTGGGAGATTTGATTTAGGTCTCTTTAAACTTGACTTGATATAGCCATAACCATTATGACTAACCTAGTGGCATGGGTTAGCTCGGATTGTTAGCCACCTTAGATCAGGACTGAGTTGATAAATATGGCTAGGTAAGTGAGATCGATGGAAAAGATATGCCATTAACTTGACAAGAACATATTCGAGTCGAGTAGCTCCTAATTAAAAATTAGTTGGTCGTATCTGCCAAACTTACCTTAGACACTAAATTGTTGAGCTAGAACCAATCGAATTAGCCTATAATCCAGACTCTAATGACTGAGCCTAATTAAGTCTTAACTTGATCGATCACTCATGTGACTCGACCTTGATCCAGACTTAATCTATTAGGCTGGTCCAATTAATCACTTTGATCCATATCTAACGACTCTTGATTCGTTTGTATATTAAGAACTAATGAGCTACCCAAGTCGAACCTAATTTTATAATATGTCTTAGATCTAAAATTTTTAATTTTAGATCTAATATATTCATAATATCTTAATTCCTATATTAAAGTTTAGGATTTCATAATAAAATATGTAAATATAAATTCCTAGGGTTTCAGGATTCTATTGAGTTTTTTACAGAATAATAAGTTTTTTAATTTTTGTTTATATAAGTTTTTTTATATGAAGATTGCAGTCCATTCCTCTACAAATCATAAAAATAATCCTCATCTCGAATGAAAGTGATGAGAGTTCCCTTTTAAATTACTTTCTATTTCTCTATCGTTTTTCTATGGGCTTGCTTTTTATTCAGATAGCATGAAAATCTTCTCTTAAAACAGTTTAGATCTAATCAAATCACATATTTATAAAAATTTAACTAACTAAAAGTATGTTTTTGCATACATCTTATGTATCTATATCTATGTTCCATATTTTTATATCTAAATTATTTCTCATCATATCTAAAAAATTAAGATTTAATTTGATATATCAAATTAATTTATTCTAGATAATTTGTAGAATATTCTACATTAGCCAGCTGTATTCTATCATTATTCTCATATGAATAATTAAATAAATTTATTTTTTATTTTTTATATTATATGTATAATTTATTTATTAATATAATAAAATAATAATAATAGATCTAAAATATTATAATTAATTAAAATTAAAATAATGATTATTATGACTACACATTAGATAATCTTTCCTAGTCTAGTATGCAATCTTACTCCTCTACATCTTAGATCTAGGATTTATAATTTTTAATTTTTTAATTTTAGATCTAATCATATCTCATGTGATATCTAAAATCATCTAATTATTAGATCAAAAATAAATTAAAATTAGATCTAAAAAATTTTGGAACCTGGCTCTGATACCATTTGAAGAAAAAAATCTTATTTTTTGGATCAAGTTCGTTCAAATCTGATTGGATCGACAGAAATATTTTAAAAATTTTTCTCTAAGATTCTAATCAGATCTGAGACTCTTCAAATTTGATCTTATTGATCTAATAAAACAAAATAAAATAAAAATTAAATTAAATCTAATTTAATTATATCTTTATTTTGGGTAATCTAATTATTCTATGATGATCTCGATGTTTGCCTGAGGTTCTGGACGTAGCCACGCAAGCATCTGACCTCAACTGATATTCACTCAAGCAGGATCTGGAGATCTTCTCCTTCTTAATTAATCCTTCAAAAATTAGATCTAGATCTAATCTTGAAGGTCTTTAAAAACTCTTTTGAAGAATAATCGTTGTCTCTTGCAGTAGTGCTGCCTTCTTCCTTTTCTATCGTCTTTTACTTGGTTGAATCGCAACTAACTCATGCCCAAAACCTCTTGGGCATGGAGAGGAGAGAGAGGACCAGAGGGTGCACTGAAGAAGGAGGGAGAAAAGCTTTATGGCATGGGCTAAGGGTAGAAGCTCTTTATTCTAGGCATAGACAGGATTTATATAGACCCTATTACTCATGCAATGCCACATCATCCCAACCAATCACGACCCTTTGTGTAATCAAATCTAAATCTGATTGATGGGATGACATCATCTAATCTAATCAGATTAGAGTCCCTCAAAATTCTCCTTAGATGGTCCCAAGATTTGGTCAAACAAGTCTTCTTGGCGCCATCTAGTTTGATTCCCTGAAGCAACTGGAGTCCCATCTGTATGGGACTCTAAATCTTATCCCCATGGGGTGCACACCTCCCTAGGCTTGCACCCCTTGCCTGTCTACTTTTTATCAAGGAGACAAGGGCCAAGATTCTCTCCTATGGGTGCATGACACATGGGTAGATGTCTAAGTGTCAAAGGTTAACATTTGACCAAAGTCCAAAGACAAGATTCAGCAGGTGACAAAAAATGGTAGGTGTTGTCTCAAATTTATTACATAAATTAAGATAACCCTTTTCTGACCTGGACAAGCTCTAGTCAGATCAAGTAAAAATTTTTGAGTTAGCCCAAACACATTTGGCTCAGTCGAGATAAGTTTTAATGATTGTTGAAGGAAAACATTAGGCTCAATCATGTACTAGCACGATTTCCTTGAATGTAATTAAATCCTTTTCAAATTAATTGAACTGGATTAATCCAATTGATGATATCCAGATCCAAAATCTTATTTGTGTGATCTAGTTAGGCTCAATTTTATATGGTAATGGGATATGTCGTGATCTCTATCATCGACATCATCGAAATACCTTCCGATGGATCAGAACTTTTCTGATTCCGACAACTAGTATGATCAATCATCCAAATCATTCTAATTGCTCCCAAAATCTACCAGTGACACCTAGCAGCATATGGTGGCAACCCATCAGAACTGAAAGTGAACCTCTCGGTGCAGTTTTTTATGTGATTAAGTTCCTCTATCTTAAGCTCTGACTGGATTAGGGTTAAGGTGATCTCGTCAAACCTTAATATCCATCATATAAATTAATCATTCAATTTAAGTCCAATGTGAAAACCCTAATAGAAACTCTTTCTATTATTTCACTCTGCCATGGTCATGGGCTTTATGGACTTGATTCTCATGATCATCATAGGGCTGCTCTCCTTTTATCGAGGTAGATAGATCCCCTATTGGTGCAATCCAATTCCTACAATGAACATGCTATAGCCAACATACACCTTAGGATTTTGAATGGCTAGGAGATCGAGTTATGGTGTATAATTATAACACCTCAAGGTGAACTACTGATGCACCTCAGTCAAAAAATCCGACACACCACTACAGTTTCGGCAGTCATCGATTGAAAGGTAGCTTCCTATTGATTGCTAAAGTGGTCATGCCAGTGCCTCATCCTAATGAGTACCTGTACTTTGCTCAGGTCCTACACCAGACTCAAGACTCATCTATCTAAAAAATATCATATACCAACTTCGGATCTATCATCATCTCATATGATCCTACGATTGAAGCATTTATGAGTTAATAATGCAAAATTATATCTTATTAATTTAACTCCTGAAATATGAACTATCATTGCCATTAACTCAAGTAAGTTACAACATTTTCAAATAACAATAGTAGAAAATATTATTTTATTATTTATAGTTAAAATTATAATTTGTCCTTAAAGTTATTACAAAGTGTCAGCCATAGTAGCTTCTAGGATTCATAACATATCTACACCTCCTCCAATGATGGTGGCAAGCCGATCCCTCCCTTCCTCTTCCAAATACAACCCATTCGGTATTCGGGTTTTGATCTGGTGCCTAGTTATTAAAATTAGTCTGAACTAAATATCTAGGTTTCGATCTTTATCCAATCCTTGGATAGATTAGTCAAGCCACGACATTTGTATCTATTAATAAATAATACTATAAAAAAAATTATATCTATGGCTAGAGAGCGGGTCTCAAAGCTCCGAGGATCTGACGATGATACTAGAGGAGGACGACGGTACTAGAGATAACCTGCAAACAAAAGCAAGATAGTGAGATAGAGAAGAGGAAAAGAGAAAGAGAGAGAGAAGAGTACGGGTGTTCTTTTTTGGGTTGTGGGCTAGGGGGTATGGGCTATTGATGAGTAGGTTGAAGGAGGCTTTGCACTCGATCGAGTAGGTCAGAATTGGTGGTGTGGGTGTGTTTCGCGAGGGCGAAGGAGGATAGTGGGGGGTTCATCAAGGGGTTTCGATTTTACACTGGTGTTTCGAGGAGGATAGGTATGGGAGGGATTTTACGGAGGGGCCAGCTAAGGGTTGAGGGTGTGATGGAGGTTCGCGGAGTGAGTTTCATAGGATGCGAGGGAGGGTGGTCGGATGGGGGTTGGGGGTTTTAGGTGGGACCGAGGAGGGTCGGTTTGGGGGGGGGGGCATTTCACGAGGGCCGAGCATGTGGTGGAGGGTGTTCGCGAAGAGGGGGGTTGGGGGGGGTAAGGAGGGTCGGATGGGGGTTCACCGGAGGGGACGGTTCGCGCGCCCCGAGGTTAGTTCGGATGGAGGGGTGTGGGTGGGTGGGAGGCGGTCGAGATGGGGGGTCGGAGAGGAGGGAAAAGGAGGCGGTGCTGGCGAGGGGAAGGAGGGCGAGTCGGTCGGGGAGGAGGTAGGGTCAATGCCGTCTTGGGGAGTTAGGGGCACACTGGTCGGAGGGGAAGGAGCCTCATCAATGATGAAAAGGAGGGGGAGAGAGAAAGCCAGAGAGATCGAGTGTGCATGAAAGGAAAAGAAAAATTTAGAGATTTTTAATCTAACCTATAGCAGCGGTTATTGAACCACTGCCATAGATCTATGACATCGGTTATCGAACCATTGCCATAAATCAATGGCAGCGGTTATCCAAAATTGCTACCATAGATCTATGACAGTGGTTCTATAACCACTACTGTAGATCTATAGAAGCGACTTTTGATAACCGCTGCCATAGGTGAAAAATAATTTTTTTTTCATTATTTTTCTAAATATTATATAATTTTAAAATTTAATGTCTATCTTCATCATTCATTATCTAAATAATTATCATTAGAGTATTATCACAAAAGGTCACCTCGATCCGATGGACCTAGCTTCATCGATCAAAAAAATTTGATTTCAATGATCACGAACGATGATGCAATGATCTGATAGATGAAGATCTTCAATGGATCCAAAAATCTGCAATGATGATCTCGATGATGTTTGTAGCATACTATCAAAATTTTACTTCAATCGGATATCATTATCATGATCAATTTAGTATGGAATGATTTCAATCATTAAATTAAAAACAAGCGATCAAAGGGTTAAATGGCATTTGATTAAGAGATAATTTTTTAGTTAAATAATCTTTTTTATAATTTTAAATATTTTATATAATGATAATAGTAAAATTTAAATTATTTTTATATAAACTATTCATGTTAAGTAGATAGTGCAAAAGCACGAGCATAACAATCAGTAAAATTTTAGAATGGTTATCAGGAGACGTATAGTTTTAGATCATTCTTTATCTCATGAGTTGAATTTTTTAATCACCATCATAAAAAATAATTATAGTAGTCAAGATCATTTATAAAAAAAATTATCTGATAATTGAATACCGTTTGGTCCTTTGATTACTCGTTTATCATTTAACGGTAGAAACTAACTTATACTAAATTGACCAACATAACGATATTTGATTGAAGTGAAACTTTGATAGTACGCTACAAACATCATCGAAATCATCATTACAGATTTTTAGATCCATCAAAGGTCTTCATCTATTAGATCATTGCATTGTCGTTCGTGGTTGTTGAAATCAAATTTTTTTGATCGACAAAGCTAAGACCATCGGATCGAGGTGACCTTTTGCGATGACACTCTAATGATAATTATTTAGATAATGAATGATGAAGATGGGCATTAAATTTTAAAATTATATAATACTTAAAAAAAATATACATATATGGCAGTGGTTATAATTAACCTCTATCATAAATCAAATTATAGCAGCGGTTCCTATGAGCCACTGCTATAGATCTGACTTATGGTAGCGGTTACAATAAACTGCTACTATAGATCGATCTATGGTAGTGATTTTTTGTAACCACTGCTATAGATCCAACCTACGATAGTGATTTTCTATAACCGCTGCTATATATCGGACCTATAATAGCGATTACAAAAACAGCTGCCATAGGTTCGACCTGTAGCAGCGGTTAACGAAAACTGCTACTGTAGGAGCTATGGCAATGGTTAACAAAAACCGCTGCCGTAGGAGCTATGGCAGTAGTTTCAAAAATCGCTGCCATAGTAAGCACTGCCATAGGCCATTTTTGTAGTAGTGCTTACCCTCCCCATTCCCGACCATCGCCGCCACCTCCCGCCCTCTCCATCCCTAGCCGTGGCTACCTACTACCCGCCCTCCCATCCGCCGCGCCCGTCCCTCCCATCCCCGACCATCACCCCCTACCCTCTCCATCCCCTCTGGGCCCCCTCTCTCTCTTTCCTCTTTCTCTTTCTCTCTCTTCTCTCTTTATCTCACTATCTTTCTCTTATTTCGTAGGTTATCTCTAGTGCCGTCGTCTTCCTCTAGCATCGTCGCCAGTGACCCTCGGAGCTTTCGGTGAGACCCCCTTTCTATAATCGTAGGTATATTTTTTATTTTAATTTCATAGTATTATTTATTAATCACTGGATTAGACCTATCAACGGATCGAGTTTGGATCGAAACTTGGATATTCAGATCTGGATCCAATTTTAATTACTGGTACTGGACCCAAACTTGATTACCCGATGGGTCCATATGTACCATACCCAGATCCTAATGGATCCTGGGTATCCAGACCCAATTTCAAAATCCAAAACTAAGAAAGGGAGAGGGAGAGAGGGAGAGAGGGGGTCCAGCCTCATCGACGAAGATCGAGAGAGAGAGAGGGGGGTTCGATCTCATCGGCATCACTGGAAGGGAGTGGGTTCATTGTAGAATTTATTGGATAACATTTTCTGGATGTTTATATCATGTTGCTTTTGTTTATTGCATTGCGTAATGATAGACCCATCAATTGATTAGTGTACATAATGATAGGCCATGCCATGCCATACCATGTTGGTAGGCTATGCCATGCCATGCCATGTTGGTAGTTCGTGTCTTGGGTTGTGTCGTATCGGTAGGCCATACCAATCACTAAGAGAACCCCCAGCCACTAAAAGAACCCTTGTCTTGTTGCTTTTGTTTATTACATTGCATAGCGATAGACCCATCAATTGATTAGCGTACATAATCTTTGGCATCTGTATATTTATATATAATTGTACGGATGGTACCTAGGCAATATCTTTGATTATTGTTCAACATGTTATATTGGTTAATGTTCATTAACATTACAGATCATGATGGCACCGAAATGCCATCTAGCTTTCACCCCTGCCTCTCGACGGATTATGCGGAGTTCAGCATCTGAGGAGCAGTTAGAGCATACTCCATCCACTTCCGCATCGACTGCTCAGGGACCTCCACCGTCAGCATCTACTCTACCGATGGCATCTACTCCATCAACATCTAAGCCTCCACCATCACCCACATCTCCGACACATGCTACTCCATCGACATCTTAGTGTATATTTTTATTATATTATTTATTTATTTTTTATATAGTATTTGTATACTTATATATTTGCATAACATATTTTTATTACAGGTGCATCATCCAGTAGGACATTTCATGGTCCCACACATATGGCATATGTGTGGAACTGCCAGCATCAGGTGATGGTGTAGTATGATCCAGAGGGAAGGCCAGTAGGGAAGATCACGTAGGAGATGCATTCCTTTTTTGGAGTGCTTGTGAGGTGGTCAGACATTATTCCCGTAGAGCCCAGAGACTAGCGATTGATGGATGATATTGTTAGTGATCAGGTGTGGGAGGAGATATGGGTAAGTGCATCTTAATTATATTTATGCATTTTACATGTTTACACTATGTTTGATTAGAATAATTTTGTAACTGACTTTTGATAACTTTATGTAGAGGAGGTATGACTTTTCTAATCACGAGAGGGCTCGAGATGCCCAACTGAAGAAGATCAAGGAGTTGTATCGAGGCTACAAGGTCAAGCTCCATAGAGAATGGCTCGAGCACCGATGAGACACTCCAAAGGAGCTTGTTCCTTGGATACAGAACTATCCTCCGAGTCAGTAGGAGAGGATGGTTACACATTGGAGGAGTCAGGAGTTCAAGGTAAAATTACTAACTTTTAAATTTCTCAATATGCTTAAAGTTATATTTAAATATTTTTTAAATATTTTTTATTTATTTGAATACTTGTTAGGCACCTTCCATCAGAATCGGAAGAATCGGGCAACCTAGGAGTATATGCACACTCTCGGTCGTAAGTCTATGGCCAGTCATGTGCATAGAGAAGTAATAAATTCTAAATCTTAGTAGATAAATTAAATTGATATTTTTTTTATGTTACTAATAAACTGATCCATTGTTATAGCTGATGAGAGATGAAGTAATGCCCAGTCGTAGTGAGATCTTTCGATGCAGTTGTACGAACAAGAAGGGCAGGCCGATGAATGCTGCAATCAGGAGGATTTTTGTAAGTATTAAATATATTAGTATATATGATTAGTATTATAGCATCTATTATAAAATTTTATTTGTACTTAAAATTATATGATCAATTAGATGCACTCGCGAGTGAGGGCTCGGATACCTCTGGCCCCTATGACCATCTGTCTTAAGTCTTCGGGCCTGAGCACTTTGGGAGGATCCGATGCAGGCCCAGACATATGTCAATCAGCTATTGATCTGAGGCGAGCATCTCTTCATAGGCTTTCGATGTCATCAGTCGGGAGGAGCTTGAGGTAGCAATGCGGGTAGATCGGGCTGAGGAGCGTGCATCTCATCTCGAGGGCATCGTGAGAGACATGGTGTCGATGCTCAGCACGTATTTTGGAGGTGCCTTAATGGGCTTTAAGGATATGTTGGCGTGCATTCTAGCTCTAGCTCTGCCTCTAGCTCGTGCTCCATCTCCCGGGGATGACGACGATGTAGATTTAGGGAACTTTTGATGTATCTTTTTTTAAATATTGTAATAAATTTTATTTAACAATAAAATTTTAGCATTTTAGAAATATTTTTATGTTTATAATATTTTTTTATGTTATATATCTCTATATTTTTTAGATAAAATATATAAAAAATTAAAAAAAATTATATTTTTTTAATTATTCAGAAGCTATAGTAGTGGTTTTACAACTGCTGCCATAGACGTGCCAACCGCTGCCATAGGCAATGTATCAAGTACTACATTAGACTTATGGCAGCGATTACGTAACTGCTTTCATAGACAAGGCTATGGCAGCGGTACCATAACAACTGCCATAGACTGTCTATAACAATGGTTTTATAACTGCTGCCATAGATAAGCCTATGTCAGTGGTTTAAAAATTGCTGCAATAGGATCTATATAGCAGTGGTTTCAATAACTGCTGCAACAACCTCTGTCATAGATCTACGGTGATGGCTACAGTGGTAGCGATTAGCTAACCGCTGCCATAGCCTATAGCAGCGGTTTTTTGGGCTATGGTAGTGGTTTGTTTCTGTAGTAGTGCTTATTAGTGCAATCCAATTCCTATAATGAACATACTACAGCCAACATACACCTCAGGATTTTAAATGGATTGAAGATCGAGTTATGGTATAGTCAAACTATAACACCCTCAAGATGAATTGCTGATGCATCTTAGGTCAAAGAACAAAACACACCACTACAGCATCGAGCAAGTCATCGACGAGAAGGTAGACTCCCTTATGACTGCTCGAGGTGGTCATACTCAGTGCCCTCATTCTTTAATGAGTACCTATACTCTCACTCTAGTGTTCCCTCATTGTAGACTCAAGAGTCATCTATCCTAAGAAAGTGATCGTACACCAACCTTCTGGATTGATCATCATCGTCATGACGATCCTATAGTTAGGAGCAATTTATGAGTTAATTATAAGAATTCATGTCTTAAATTTTTAACTCTTGAAAATATGAATTATCATTACCATTAAATCAAAGGATGTATCATAGATACTTTAAATATACATGGTGATAAAAAATAATCTTTTTATTAATTTATAGTCAAAATTATAAAATTGCTCTTAGAAGTGTATTACAAGTGTTAGCCAATCTAGCTTCTAGGGCATACATCTAACAAACTCCCACTTGACCTAAAGCCAATTGACTATAAATCTAAGTCCCATCTTCTCAAAATGGGCTTCGATCTTTTGCTATCGTAATGGCTTCGTTAGTGGGTCAGCTGCATTGTCTGTGGTGTCGACTCTTTTAACCTAGACGTATTCTTTATCAAGATAATCATGGATCAGATGAAATGGCTACTCGATGTGCTTAGATTTCTGGTGAGACCTCAGCTCCTTAGCAAGGGCTATGGTGCCATTATTATCATAGTACAGAGGGATGGCATCTGATGGCATCACTTCAAATTTTGTAGTAAACTTCTTGTACTAGAATGCTTCCTTTGCAGCCTCCAACGCAGCAATGTACTCAGCTTTCATGGTGGAATTTGCTATCATCGTCTGCTTAGAACTCTTCCAGCTAACAATACCACCATTTTATATAAATAGACTACCAGATATTAACTTTCGATCATCTATGTCGGACATAAAGTCCAAGTTTGTAAACCCCTGGACCTAGAGTTCTCGATTATTAAAGACTAGAAACATATCCTTAGTCCTTCTTATATACTTAAGGATACATTTCACAAAAGTCCAATGCTCTTTGTCTGGATTTGACTGATACCTATTCGTGACACTCATAGCATGGGCAATATCAGGTCGTGTACATAGCATGGCATACATAAGGCTTCCTATTATTGAAGCATAAGGGATCTTTCTTATGTGTTCAATCTTCTTAGGTGTGCTAGGGCACATCTTCTTGGAGAGATGAATGCCATATCTAAAGGGTACTAAATTCTTTTTGGAGTTTTTCATGGTAAATCCCTTTAGCGCCTCCTCTATGTACATTTTCTGTGAATATCCTAGCATCCTATTTAGTCTATCTCTATAGATCTTAATTTACAAAATAAAGGATGCTTCTTCTTGGTCTTTCATAGAGAACTCTTTAAACAATCACATTTTGATCGTGGTCAGCATGGAAATATTATTCCCAATTAGGAGGATGTCATTCACGTACAATACGAGAAAGACAATAGTGCTCCCATTAACCTTTTTGAAAATACAGGGCTCCTCATTTTTAATGAAACCAAATGATTTGATTATATCATTAAAATGAGCATTCTAGCTCCAAGATGCTTGCTTAAGTCCATATATGGATCTTTGCTGCTTGCATACCTTGTGATCACCATCACTGGATGTGAAATCAAATGACTATTCCATATAGATATCTTTCTCAAGGTATCCATTTAAGAATATCATTTTCACATCCATTTGCCATATTTTATAATCAAAATAGGCTACAATAGCAAGCAATGTGCGGATGAATTTAAGCATGGCTACTAGCGAAAAGATATCCTGATAGCATTGACTATAACCTTTCACTATGAGCCTAGCTTTAAGTGTCTCTACATTTTCATCAGTACCTATCTTTTTCTTATAGATCCATTTACATCCAATAGGTACAATATCTTTAGATGGATTTACCAAGATTCAAACTTGGTTTGAGCACATTAAGTCAATTCTGACCTCATTATCTATAACTATTTTTTGGAGTCGATATTTGATATCGCCTTATCATAGGTCTTGGGATCATCACTATGAACCCCATGTCCTATGAGAAATATTTTCTCAACATCTTTTGAAATAGTACCTAAGTACCTTTCAAGAGGATGAAAAATTTTAGTTGATTTTCGAGATGGAGGAGGTAGTATTTGGACTGGCTTAATCTGATTGGGTTCCATAGGTTCCTTAGCTCATTACTCTTAGGAGACTTTCTCCTTGAGCCTAATTAATCTTCTGATGCCACCATCTTGAATAAAATATTTTTTAAGAAAAATAGCATGTCGACTCATAATCACATTATGATCTTCTGAAAGATAGAAATAATATCCTAACGACTCTTTAGGATATCCTATGAAACGAGCTCTAAAGGATCTAGACTCTAACTTGTTCGTCTGTTGTCTCTTGACATGAGTCGGACAATCCTAAATTTTGAGATGACTCAGACTTGATTTTTTATCATGTCATATCTCACATGATATGGTAGGAATGGTTTTAAAAGAAACCCTATTAAATAAATAAATTATTGTCATAAAACTTTGTTCCCAAAGAAACTCAGGAAGGTCCATGAAGCTCATCATAGATCGGACCATATCTAATAGGGTCCGATTTCTTCGTTCTGAAATCTTGTTGAGTTAAAGCATTCTAAGTAGAGTCCATTGTGAGATTATGCCATTATCTTTGAGATAGTCTAGAAATTTTCAACTAAAGTATTCACCTCCTCGATCTGATCAAAGAATCTTAATGATTTTTTTTATTTATTTTTGTACTTCTAGTCTAAATTTTTTAAACTTTTTTAAGGCTTCAGACTTATATCGCATCAAATATACATATCCATACCGAGATAAATCATCGATAAAAATGATGAAGTAGAAATAATTGCCTCTAGCCGGCATATTAAATGAGCCAGACACATTTGTGTGTACCAGAGCAAGCAATCTGTGGCCTTTTTTCCATATCCTACAAAAGAGAGCTTGGTCATTTTACCATGAAGGCATGATTCATAAATCGGATATGACTAGAAAGTCAATGAACTCAAAAGCCTAAATTTTTCTAATTTGTTAATCTTGTCTTCAGCTATATGACCTAGCCTAAGGTGCCAAAGATATCTATCATTTAGATTATCCCTAGGTTGCTTTGATCCTATGGTATTCATATTTTTCTCGATATTGAAAATAGAAACATCAATATGTAATTGATAGAGACCACTTATAAGAAAACTACTTACAATTTTATTTCTTTCAAAAAGAATATTACAATGGTCCTTAAGAAAACTAATTACATGGCCTTCCTATACTAAACATGAAATAAAAATTAAATTTCTACTTACTGCAGGCACATAAAAATAGTCTCTAAGAACTAAAAGATATCGATCTTGAGGAAAGTAGTTTCTGAAACCCAAGGGAAGGGTTTCAAAAACTGCTTTTCTTAAAGTATCACTCATTCCAGGGGCATGCTTAACACTTCTCTTATTGATATTTACTTATTTATTTTATTCTCATTTATTTTATTATTCATTAAATTTAAAATATAAATATAAATAAGGAATATCCTTTTATTTGGAATCAATAAAAATATCAGAAAAATTAAAATCCTTAAGAATAAGATATCAAAACTTGGGTTCTAGTTCAAATTTTTTCAAATATGAAACTTTTAAAACTTTCCTCCTTTAGAACGAATAGGTTAAAGAATCTCAAAATTTATTAAAAATTATTTTATAACTCACCAATATCTAAGGATCTATTACTGCTAATTTTGATTTCAAGAAAATTCATATTTTATATAGCCCTCCATATAAGTGCTACTTTCAGACTTAGAAAATTTTCAAAACTGGTAATGATAGATAGTCATAATTTATACTTAAATATACCATAAATGAATTACTATGCCATGCATACCAGAATATAAATCTTTTAATTTATTATTTTGCTGGTCCGAGATGTTACAGTAAGCATCTTTAAATAATATAGTCCAATAAAAATCACTTTGCAATACTTTGGCTATAGTTTTTCGATTAGAAAAATATCCTCTACAAGCACGAGTATGACAGAGGGATGACCTATTTGAGGAAAGGGACTGATCTAGGGACTGACTTACGTTGGGATGTTGACCTTTTTCTCTAAGGTGTCGACCCCAATCGCGAAAATTTCTAAGAGCAGGTTTTAACCTAGAGGGTTTTAAGTTAAAATTGTTAAATAATTTTTCATAGGATGAGTGAGCAGCTTGAGGACATTAATAAATAGTTAGAAATTCATCTAAACAACACCTATTAAGTAAGGAATTGGGTGGATTCTTGTTGGAATGACATCTAGCAAATCTCCTTTAATTTATTTATTTCCAAAATAACAAAGCTATCGATTCCTTTTGTTATTGTTTAGTTTTCTAAATTCTTCAAAGAGGATAGAGGAGAGAAGGGAGCCAATGAAATTCTGGCTTCAATCAAAAATCAAAGGAGATTTGGCTTTGAGAGGGTGATTTAGGGATGAAGTGAATGTAAGGAAGAGAAGTTGCAAAAGTTGGAAGGAAGAAACTTGTTCTATCTAGTAGCAAAAGTTTAATTATTGAGGTAAAGTTTCTAAAGCTTTAAACTAAGTTTAAATTGATCTTTTAACTATTGTAGCAGATCTTATGTTATAATAAAGCAAGGTAATCAATTTGAATTGAGTTTGAAGTTCAATTATGTTATCTATGAGACTAAAATTATTTAGATGGCTTAGCTATGATTTGAAATGGTATTAACTATATTTGAAAATAGTTGGGAGAGTAAAAACTGAACTAGATGTTTGGAAAGTTCTGAATTATGTTGAAGTTAGATTAAACCTAAGTTAAAACAAGTAAGATGGAATAGATATAAGAAGTAGAAAGATTAAAGTAAGAATATGGAAGCAAAGTAGATGTAGTTCTGATCTTTAATCGCATGATATAAGTTTAATCAATGTTTATTGATGATATAGAAAAAGAAAAGAGTTGGAAATGAATAAGCCAACTAGCTAGTAGCCAGTTGAGGCGAGCGGATTTTCTTATCTAGCTTTAGTATTCTTCTTCTTGTATGAAAATCATATTTTTTTTATAAGTATGGAAGCATGAATATGCATAAATGTTTTACTATCCAACTTATATCTTGTTTGGAATTTATTTAAATTAGCTTATCAGCATTTGAAAGTTTATTTAGTGTTAGCTTTTGAAAGAATGCATAACATAGCATGTAGTAGCCGACACCTTCTTATGATTAGGTTCAGCAAGGTTTAGCAGTATATCAGAATGATCAGTATAGCTTGGCAGTGTATCAGAATACTTGGTGAGACTTGGCAATGTATCGAAATGCTTGGTGGGGCTTGGCAGTGTATCAAAATGCTTAGTGAGGCTTTATCTCAGCAGCATTTATACTATGTGCTGATTACCCATGGTAGGGGTGTGCTGGGGGTAGTCGATCATAGCCAACAACATTGTTTAGAAAAGAAAAATTGGTTTATCACAGTTCAGCATATTTCTTTTAGTTCAACAGATTCTATTAGCTCAATAAACTAATTTTAGCTCAGCAAAGCTTACTTTTAGTAAAGATTTACATTATAGATTTATTCTTATTTAAGATATATTTGTTTGAAAGTGTTTCATCCTTTTAAGTCTTATATTATGATAATAACTATTATAGCTATGTCTTCCTATTTTTCATTGGTCTCATCCCTCGCTCTTTCTAATTGTAGTACTTGAGTAGCTAAGCTCAGAGGTTTGTATCAGCATGTATATTAGTAGCTATCCTAGAAAAGAAAATTGATTATGTGAATTAGGAAAGAAGAGTTGGTTGTTATGTTTAAATTGTATGTATTAATCAAGATAAAGGGATGTACTTTGAGTGGTGATATATAGTTGAGATAGTTAAATCAGAAATTATTAAGTATGTTGTATTTTTTAGTGATTTGTATAAAATGTATAAAGTATGGTTTGATAGTTAAAGGTTTGAGTTTACTGATGTAACTTGATGAGCTAAATTTAAATAGTAACTTTTAGCAAGTTAAGAGGATTTAACTGAAATATTTGTGATATAGATTGGAGGATTGTCTAGTTTATTTGAAAGTAGGTTATTAAATGATGTTATAATTTAGCTTAGTCATAGTTCAAAAATCCCCTTAACCTTTAGATAAGGGTGGGTGTGGCACCATTACCCATAGTTAGTTAGGAGTGGGGTGTTACAAGTTTGGTATCAAAGCAAAAGTTTAATGATTTATAGAGATAAGCAAGGTTTAATTGGTGATGTGAGCAAAGGTTAATGGTTTATTGAGATGAGCAAGGTTTAATTGTTGATATGAGCAAGGTGTGGTAATTAGTAGATATAAGTAAAAGTTTAATGGTTAGTAGAGATGAATGGAGGCTTATAATCAGTGAGTACAAGAAATGATTTATAGTTAATGGATAGGAGCAAAGGATTATGATTAGTAAGGATGGGCTTATGTATACCATAACCAGTTCATTGGAATTGTTCAAGCAAAGCTCTAGTTAAAAGGTTCCCACTAGAGTCTAATGTTTTAATTACTAATGTACAAGTAAAGTGAGGGCTGATACCAATAAATAAGATAGGTTAAAGTAAGAAGGATAACAAGTGATGTAAGTTACCTTTAATGTGGAAGATAGGTATGAGTTAAATATTTTAGTTTAAATTTATTTAAGTGCAAGTTTAAGTTGGAGGATAAGGATTTAATTTTCAAATGCAATTGCTTGTGATGCTAAGAATTGTTAGAAGTTTTATCTCATGATTAATTGAGTATTTGATTAGTGAGCATAAAATGGGCAGGTATGTTTACAATGTTGACAACTTCCGAAATAAGTAAAGTATGAGTATTCTTATGTTTCTTATTTGAGCAAAGCATTGCATATATGTATGAAATATGTGTTGGTATGGTTTAATGAATAGCGATGAATAGAGAGTCAGATGACAATTGTTAAGGGTTGTGATGTTGGGAATAGTGTCCCAAAGCTAATCGTCAGCTTGTTGATGGTTATGCTATTTCTTATATTTGTATATGAATTATTAATAAATAAAATTTATTTTGGCATTTTATCATCACAAAATATCATATCTTCTAATGAGCTCTTATGTTGTGGTGATGTCCTTAGGATTATTTAGAATTGAAAAAGGAGGATTTGTCATTTAGTCTTTAAACTTGTTCGCGATCAAATGATACATTGTTACCAAAGACAACAACATTTATCGAGTATAGATCATTGTATGCCATATGGATTGGTTGTCCTCTTAACTAAGGAGTGTATAGATACCGATATGTCATACAGGTGAGATGTAGGGGTACATCTGCACTGAACATGATCAACTCTAGAGCTTTTCTACTATCAAGATTTGCTCTGATGGAATATGGGTATAAGTGTCCCTCTGATCTGAGATCATCATGGTGACTTTCAAGCAACTCATTATGCTTTGGTGTCGGACTACCTAAATTTTTAATTTAGTGATGGAAGATTTCTAGGCACAGTCAAGTACTTAAGGAGTTGGTGCATGTATCAAGATAGAATTAACCACTCCTAATTTTAGGAGCTGTATTCAATTATGTTTCAATTTAGCAAATTTTTGGCCAGGGTAGTGAAGGAAAATCCTGATTTTCTGGACTAGGTTCATTCAAATCTGATCAGATCAAGAGATATATTTCAAAAAAAAAATTTTTGATTTAGATTAGATCTAAGATGTTTTAGATCTAATTCTTATTATTCTAATAATAAAAATAAAATCTGGATAAATTAAATTAAATTTAATTTACCTCGATGTAGGGTAATCCTATTATCCATTTGATGATCCTGTAAGCAGCAGAAGGTTTTGGATCTAGCCATGCAAGTGTCTGGCCTCTATCGATATCCACTCAAACTGGATCTGAAGATCCTCTTCTTTTCTATCACATCTCCAAAGATCAGATCTGAATCTGATTTGGAGGATCTTTAAAATAACTTTCGAAGATCAGCAGTTGTCCTTTGCAGCAGCACAGCCTTCTAGCTTTCTGTCGCCTTTCTCTCATCTAGATTGCACAAACTGAGAAGCCAAACTTCTTTGGGCATGGAGAGGAGAGGGAGAAGATGGACTTGGCATGGAGGAGGAAGAGAGAGGCGGCCTTGGGGCATGGGGATTGTGTCTCTCTTTGAGTTGGGCGCAGAGTCTTATTTATAGACTATGCATGATCCAACTCCTCTTCTTCCCAACCAATCACAACCCTTTGTGAAATCAGATCTAAATCTAATTGGTAGGAATAGAGTCCCTTGGATTCATCCTTAGATGGCACCTAAGATCAGTCAAAATTGATTCTTAGGAGGAGTCTAATCGGAATCCAAAAAGGAGATGGAGTCCCTATCCAACAGGGACTCCTGGATGCCTCCTGCTTGGGCGCACGCCACCCTTGGCGTGCGCCCTCCTCCTTGCCAGCTTCTGGCAGGGAGACAAACCCCCACCAGCTCTCTAATAAGTGCATGACACATGGACAAAAGTCAAAGTGTCAATGGTCAACATTTGACCAGTCAAAGGTCAACTTTTGACCAAAGTCAAAGGACGAAAAATGGTAGGTGACAAAAAATGGCAGGTATTGTCTTACAAAATAAGATAACCCTTTTTTGATCTGGACAGGCTCCAATCAGACCAAGTGAGGCCTCTGATCAAGCACAAACTCCTTTGGCTCAGTCAGGACAACTATTTATGATAGTAAAAGAAGAACGTTAGGTTCAATCGAGTGCTAGCACGATTTTCTTAAACCTAATTGAATCTCATTCAAATCAATTGAACTGGATCAGTTCAATTGATGATCACCAGATTCAAACCCTTATTTGTGTGATCCAGTTAGGTTCAATTCTATATGGTAATGGGATATGTTATGATCTCTATCATCGACATCATCGAAACTCCTTCCGATGGATCAGAATTTTTCTAATTCAAATAGCTAGAATGATCAATCATCTAAATCATTCTAATTACTCTTAAAATCCACCAGTGACACCTAGCAGTATATGGTGGCAACCCATCAGAGCTGAATGCGAACCTCTTGGTGCAACTACCTATGTGATTAAGTTCTTCTATCTTGAGCCCCGATCAGATTATGGTTAAGGTGAACTCATCAAATCCTAGTTTTTGTTATATGATGTAATCATTCGATTCAAGTCCAATGTGAAAACCTAAATAGAAACTCTTTCTATTATTTCACTCTAGCATGGCCATGGGCTTCTGAACTTGATTCTCATGATCATCATAGGGCTACTCCTCTACCACCGAGGTAAATAGATTCCATCTTGATGCAATCCAGTTCCTACAATGAACATGCTATAGCCAACATACACCTTAGGATTCCAAATGGCTAGGAGATCGAGTTATAGTGTAGTCAAACTATAACACCCTCAAGGAGATCTGTCGATGCACCTCAGGTCAAAGAACTAGACACACCACTACAGCATCGAGTCAGTCATTGATGAGAAGGTAGACTTTCTAATGACTACTCGAGGTGGTCATGCTCAATGCCCTCATTCTCTAACGAGTACCTATACTCTCGCTCCAGTGTCTCTACACCGTAGACTCAAGACTCATCTACTAAGGAGAAGCGATTGTATACCAACCTTCTGAATTAATCACCATCCTCATGATGATCTTATGGTCGGGAGCATTTTATGAGTTAATAATGATTATTCATGTCTTAAATTTTCAACTCTTGAAAATATGAATTATCATTACCATTAACTCAAAGGATGTATCATAAATACTAAATGCACATATGTGACAGAAAATAATCCATTTTATTGATTATAGTCAAAATTATAATTTTGCTTCTAAAAGTGTATTACAAGTGTCAGCCAATTCTGGCTTCTAGGGCACATATATCTAACAGGTAGTCCTAGTGAAGGGTCACAGGATTAATTACTTTAAAATACGATTTGGATGTATCTTTCAGAGTTGATAGTTTAACTCTGAGTCATCCTCATATACGAGGTCAAAGGGATGAATTATGCAGTAACCATATTCATATAGTTCTGAATATTGCAATTATGACTATTCGATCTATCTGGACGTCGGGTACTATTGCTAGATGGTCACTTCGATTAGTATAAGAAGTGGTTCCTATGCTACCGGCTTAGGTTCGAACCTACGGGGTCACACACACTAGAGGTTCCTACCTAATTTGATGGCTGCTGAAGAGTCCCACTGGACTAAGACTTTATGGTTAAGAGTCTCACTAGACTAGAACTCTTCGATCAAGAGTCTTACTATATTAGAACTCTGAGTCTTGATTGTTTGGGACTCCGTGATCAGGAGTCCTAGTGGACTGAGACTTTATGGTCAAGAGTCCCACTAGACTGAAACTCTTCGACCAAGAGTTCTACTACTCTAGGACTTTGAGTCCTACTTGTCTGAGACTCTGTGATCAAGAGTCTGGACTCTGTGATCATGAGTTTCACTTGTTTCGAACATCGGGATCAAGAGTTCTACTGGTTTGGGACTCTCCGATCAAGAGTTTTATTTTGATGGGACTATTATTCGGATATCTATTGGATTTAGAATCTATATTTATGAGAGATATAATTAGTAATTTAATTGCTAATTAACTCAATTTGATTGAGTAATTATTTTTGGATCAAGTCTAATTGAATTAGATTCAGTTGGGTTTGACCCGATTAGGTTATGAGATGACCTAATCACCGAGGAAGTATAATCGCTGATTTGATCAGGGGTTAAGATTATCTAGAATTTAACTAAGCCTAATTAAGCCTGAATGAGTTGGGTTTAATCTGGTCTAATTAGGCCTAACTAATTTAGATTGGGTTGGTTCAATTAGATGAATAATTATGAGACTAGTTTGACCTACTCTTCCATGTGCCACCTCACCCTCTTTGCACCATTTTTTTCTCCACAAGAAAGATGTTCTCATGAATTATTTTCCACAAAAAAGAAGGCTTGTTCCCTCCCTTATTACATCCTAAATGGATGGGCTTGATCTGATTGCAATTTGAATTCAAATGGGATTTGAATTCAAATAGCAAACCACTTCATCCTAACTCTTCCACACGCCACCTTGACTTGTGCACCCTCTATAAAATTCTTGGAATTTTTTCTAGGTGCAAGTTTTTTTGAGACTCCTCTCCTCTAGTTTATGAGCTCCTCCATAGCCTAACAAAAATAAGAAAAAAAATCTAAGAAGAAAAATTGGGAGAGAAAATAAGGCACTAGGGTTTGAGTGTTGTGTTGCCCTAGATCTTGATCTAGGGTTTCTATTTTGATTTTGCAAGATCTGAGCATTAGATCTTTATGAAATATTTTTAAGTACTTCCTCATCCTTTCTTCTACCCATCCTATTGATCTGGAGTATCTAAAGTTTTGGTGGAGGGAGATCAAAATTGTTCGATCGGATCTAGCTGTTAGGAGCGTTCTTCATTGAGCTAGCAATCGAGAGGAGCCGATCGAGATCAAGACCTCATATGGACCATACGTGGAGGTCAGATGCATGTGTGGCCACATCATGATGATCAGATCTACCTAGTATTTGTTGAGAATTGTATTCTAAAGCTAATCATCTAGGTTGTAGATGGTTGAGCTAAATATAATTATACTTGAATTATTGATAAATAAAATTATTATTTTATCCTTTTCATCATTTTATGCATCTTTCTGTAATGAACTCTTCTATGATGAAGTTCTTAGGGCTATTTAGATTCAACAAAAGAGGTTTTGTCATTTACTTCTTAAATTGGTTCACAACCAAATGATGCGCTGTTACTCAGGACGATAATATATCGAGTGTAGGTTGTTATGTGCCATAAGTATTGGTTGTCCTCTTAACCAAGAAGTATGGAGATATTATTATGACATGCAGGTAAAGTATAGGGCTATATTTCACTAAACGTGATCCAATTATAAAGCTCTTTGTTGTCAAGAGTTGCTTATGAAGGATATGGGTATAAGTATCCCTTAGACCTGAGACCACTATGGTGACTTGCAAGCAACTCACTGTACTTAGATACCAGACTACCTAAATTTCTAATTCAGTGATGGAAGGCTACTAGATGCAGTCAAATACTTATGAAGTTGGTATGTGTGCCAAGATGGGATTGACCCCTCTAAGTATTGGAGCAAGTGCATCACTATATTTCAATTTAGCAAATGCTCGGTCGGGGTGGTCCATGTGATGGACACTAAATTTTGAAATATAATGTGGATGAATTTTTATGATTGGCAGTAAATCTTAGATCATCCTTTGAGCATAGAGGTCAAGAGGATGAATTATATGATAACCATACGCCATAGGTTCATCATTATTGCATTATGATTTTTTGACCTATCCGGACATCAGGTACCATTACTAGATGGTCACATCGATTAGTATAGAAAATTAGTTTTTATGCTACCGACTTAGGAATCGAATCTACGGGGTCACACACATAAGGAGTTCCTACCTGATCTGATGGTTGATCATGAGGCCTGATAACCTAGGACTCTATGGTCAAGAGTTCCACTAGACTGGGACTCTATGATCAGGAGTCCCTCTAGACTGGGACTCTATCTTTATGGATCCTACTAGACTAGAACTTAAAGTCCTACTTGTCTGGGACTATCTGATCAAGAGTCCTACTGGACTAAGACTCTATGACCAAGAGTCCTACTAGACTAGGACTCTACCTTTATGGGTCCCACTAGATTGAAACTCAGAGTCCTACTTGTCCAAAACTCTATGATCAAGAGTTTTACTAGTTTGAGACTTTATGATCATGAGTTTCATTCATTTGGGATACTGGGTTCAAGAGTTCTACTAGTTTGGGACTCTTCAGGAGTTTCATGTTGATGGGACTCTATTATCCAAACACCCATCTAATTGGGACTCTAATATTTTTGGAGGATTAATTAGAAATATGATTATTGATTAGCTCAATTTGATTGAGCAATGAGGATTTGATCAAATATGATCGAATTGGATTCGATTGGGTTTGATCTGACAAGGTCATGAGATGACCTAATCGCTATGGGAGATTTGATCCTAATTTGATCAGGACCTGGACCTAATTCATTTCTAATTTGATTAGAATTTTATTAGATTGGGTTAAGTCTAATTTGGTTGGGTTTGATCAAATTTAATTAGGTCTAGAATTATTGGTTTGGTTGAAACCAATTAAGACAAATTCAAAGTAAGTTTAAATTTAAACTTTCTCCCTGTGCCACCTTGCTTTGACTTTTTCACTCTTGTCTCACGCCCCAAATTTTTTATGTAAGTTTTTCTCTCATAAAAGAAGGGTTTTGCACCCCTCCTCTAATCTACTTTTGACTTGGTCCAAGCATTGGACCAGTTCAAATAAACTTGAATTTTGAATTCAAGTTTTGGTTAGTTGGTTGAAACTTCTTGTTCGTATCCTCTCCATGCATCAAACTCATTTCTCATGCACACTTTTGTGCATTTTTAAGTAAAGGCATGTAGAAGGAGAGTCCTTCTATGCATCAAATGCTCTGGTTTGGCATTGGGAAGAGATAATCTCTACACTTGATTTTTGAATTCAAGTGTTTAGTTGAAACCATATAACCTCTTTCTCCCTTATCCAAACCTACACGCAAATCACACTGTTAATGCACATTTAAAATTATTTTTCATGTGGGCATGCATGGGTTTACATGAAAGAAGGCTGAGGGGCATGAGAGGGTTTCTTAGAGAGAGAAAATCAGAGTGGAGCACATCCATTTGGGGTGGAAAAGTCAAACCGAGATTCTTGTGCTTAAAATCTTTACATGCCACTTATTTTATTTTCTAATCTTTGGTCACCCATCTAATAGGAATTTTCAGAGAGGTGTATGATAGAGGGAGATTCCCTTGATCCATGAAAAATTATTTCATGAGAAAATTCCAAAGAGAGAGGGTGTGAGAGGATTTTAGTAATCAAGGATTTCGGTGAGTGCAAAACCCTAGAACTGGGTCTCTGGGTTTGGGTGGAGAGTTTGAGTGCTGTGAGTATCCGATCATCACCAAACTTCAGACACCAACTCATCATCCTACATATTCAGTGTTCTGATTTTTTAGAGTGTTTGAGAGATTAGAATGAAGATGATCGATTGGATCCATCATAAATAGCCATCAAAGGCCCCGATGAGGAGCTAGCACTCCAGTGGAGCTGGTCGGGACCAGGAGCTCCATGTGGATCAACCATAGAGGTTGGATGAGTGTGCGATTATAGCATGATATCATAGATTATTTTGGTGGATTCAGATTACAGAGATCAACTACCCATGTATAGGTATCAACTTCTAAACTCGTATCGGTTAGCATATTTGATTTGCTGATCAATCACATTTAAATTTCAAATTACATATTAGCATGTCAAGATCCTAAGTAGGATTTATTTGATTAGATCAATGCATGCAGTAGATTAATTTTAGATTAATCTAATTCTTTTGCTACTATATAATTCAAAATATTTTGAAAATGCATACTTTTATCCTACTCGATTTCCTTAATTGGTATCAGAGCCAGGTTGCTTGATATGTCTAATATGTAATTAGTGTGGGAAATCAAGCAAGGATTTTAGCATGTATTTTCAAAATATTTTTAAAATTAAAGTAGTAAAAACTAAAATTAATCAAATATTAATCTACTGCATGCATTGATCTAATCAATTTAAACCCTACTCAGGATCTAGACATGCTAATATGTAATTTAAAATTTAAATGTGATCGATCAATAAATAGAATCTACTGATCGATACGAGTTCAGAACTCGATACCTATGCACGGTTAGTTGATCACCATAATTTGAATCTATCGGATCATGCTTTAGTATTTCACCATAGCCGAACATGTGTCTGGCCTCTATGGTTGGTCCACACGGAGCTCCTGCTCCCGATCATCCCCACTGGAGTGCTAACTCCCTACCGGGGCCTTCAATGGCTGATCATGATCGATCCAATTGATCATCTTTTTTATAATCCCCTAGATACTCTAAAAAATCAAAATATATACTTCGAAGGATGATGAAGTGGTGTTTCAAATTTGGTGGCTATCCGATACTCACAGCACTCGATCTCTCCACTCGAACCCAGATTCCCAAGTCTTGGGTTTCACATGGGCCAAAAACCCTAACGCACTGAAAATCCTCTCATGCCCTCTCTGTGAAAAATTTTTCCATTAAACAAGTTTTCATGGAAAGATGACTTTTGAATCTATAAACCCTATCTAGATTATATCTAAAAATTGGGTGTCCTTAGATATGAAAATCAGAAGAGAATAGAGGCACGAAGGAAAAATAAAGTGCTATTGGATTCTGCTCACCTTCACTCTAAAATTTTTTTCACCCAAAACCAATGCCCAATCACTTTCAAATTTTTACCATCGAAATATAACCACTTATGCTTCATGCACAAAAATTCTCATAATTTATTGCATGAAAAATAAGTAGAAATTCTATATGGAGTGGATAGGTTAAGATTGGTTGAACTAGTTTCAACCAACTTCTAGTATTTGAATTCAAATGGGGTCTTATCCTTTTCCAATGCCTCATCCAAGAGGGTGATGAGTAGAAAAACTCTCCTTCTGCTTTCCCTCTTTCAAAAATTGCCAAAAAATTATGCAACAAAAAGTTTAGGTAGGCATGGAGAATAGATAAGGAAGAGATTAGGTTTTTCAAATTTCAAACCAACCAAGTTGAATTCAAAATTCAACTTAGTTTGAACTGGTCCAACCCTTGGATTAGGTCAAAGGCAGAAGAGAGGAAGGGTGCACATTCATTTCTGCATGAGAAATCTCATGCAGAAATCAGAGGAGGGCGTGAGTCAAGGTGGAAAAGTCAAATATGGTGGGCGCTAGGGAGAATTTAAATTCAAATCTCATTTGACTTGGTCCTAATTGGTTTCAACCAAACCAATTAATTTAAATCAATTAGATCAAGTTTAACCCAACTAAATTAGGCTTAATTCAAACTAATAAAATTTTCATTAAATTAGAAATTAATTAGATTTAAGTCCTGATCAAATTAGGATCGAATCTCCCATAGCGATTAAGTCATCTCATGACCTGATTGGGTCAAACCCAATCAAATCAAATTCAATTGCACTTGATCAAATCCTCATCGCTCAATCAAATTAAGCTAATCAGTAATTAAATTGCTAATTAATCCTTCAAAAATATTAGAGTCCCAATCGATATTAGAGTCCTAATTAGATGGGTTACCGGGCATCAGAGTCCCATCAACATAAAACTTCTGAAGAGTTCCAATCCAGTGGGACTCTTGAATCTAATGTCCTAAATGAATGAAACTCACAATCATAGAGTCCCAGACCAATGAAACTCTTGATCAAAGAATCTCAAATGAGTAGGACTTAGAGTCTCAGTTTACTAGGACTCTTGGTCATAGTGTCCCAGTCCAGTGGGACTCTTGATTATAGAGTCCCAGGTTATTAAGACACTCGATCAGAGAGTCCCAGACATGAAGGACTTGGAGTCCCAGACCAGTGGGACTCTTGGTCACAGAGTCCTAGTCTAGTGGGACTCTTAATCATAGAGTCTTAAATCATCGAGACTCAATATCAGCGATCAGATCAGGTAGAAACTTTTATTATGTGTGACCCAATAGGTTCGAATCCTAAGCCAATAGCATAGAAAGTAATTTTTTGTATTAATCGATGTGACCATCTAGCAATGGTACCCGATGTTCGGATATGTCAAATAATTGCAACGCAACATCGATGAACCTGTGGCATATGGTTACCGTATAATTCATCCCCTTGATCTCGATGCTCAAAGGATGATCTAGGATTTACTGTCAGTCCTAAAATTCATCCATAGTGTATTTTAAAACTCAGTGTCCATCACATGGACCATCCCAACCGAGGGTTTGGTAAATTGAAATATAGTGATGCACTTGCTCCAACACTTGGAGGGGTCAATCTCATCTTGACTCACATACTGACAAGCCAAGTACTTGACTACACCTAGTAGCCTTCCATCACTAAATTAAAATTTTAGATAGTTTGGTACCTAAGTGCAGTGAGTTGCTTGCAGGTCATCGTGATGATCTTAGGTCTAAGGGACACTTATACCCATATCCTTTGCGAGCAACTCTTGATAGTAGAGAGCTCTATAGTTGGATCATGTTCAGTGAAATATACCCCTACACTTCACCTGCATGCCATAACAGTATCTCCATACTTTTTGGTTAAGAGCGTTAGATATGTGTGCCCTAGAAGCCAAAATTGGCTGACACTTGTAATACACTTCTAGGGGCAAAATTATAATTTTGACTATAAATAATAAAATAGATTATTTTCTATCACATATGTATATTTAGTGTTTGTGAAACATCCCTTGAGTTAATGGTAATGATAATTCTTATTTTCAAAAGTTGAAAATTTAAGACAAGAATTTTCATTATTAACTCATAAAATGCTCATGACCGTAGGATCATCATGAGGATGGTGATTAATCTGAAAGGTTAGTATACAACCGTTTCTTTATAGTAGATGAGTCTTGAGTCTATGGTGTAGAGACACTAGAGCGAGAGTATAGGTACTCGTTAGAGAATGAGGGCACTGAGCATGACCACCTCGAGTAGTCATAAGGAAGTCTACCTTCTCGTCGATGACTGACTCGAAGCTGCAGTGGTGTGTCTGATTCTTTGACCTGAGGTGCATTGATAGTTCACCTTGAGGGTGTTATAGTTTGACTACACCATGACTCGATCTTCTAGCCATTCTGAATCCTGAGGTGTATGTTGGCTATAGCATGTTCATTGTAGGAATTGGATTGCACCAAGATGGAATCTATCTACCTCGGTGGATGAGGAGTAGTCCTATGATGATCATGAGAATCAAGTCTATAAGCCCATGGTCATGGTAGAGAGTAAAATAATAGAAAGAGTTTCTATTAAGATTTTCATATCGAACTTGAATCAAATTATTAAATCATATGATAGAAATTAGAGTTTGACGAGTCCACCTTAACCCTAATCTGATTGGGGCTCAAGATAGAAGAACTTAATCACATAGGTAGCTGCACCAAGAGGTTCATTTTTAGTTTTGATGGGTTGCCACCATATACTGCTAGATGTCACTGATAGATTTTGGGAGCAATTAGAATGATTTAGATGATCGATCATTCTAGTTGTCTGAATCAAAAGAGTTCTGATCCATCAAAAGAAGTTTCGATGATGTCGATGATGGAGATCACGACATATCCCATTACCATATAGAACTGAACCTAATTAGATCACACAAATAAGGGTTTGGATCTAGATATCATCAATTGAACTAACTCAGTTCAATTGATTTGAATTAGATTCAATTAGGTTCAAGGAAATCGTGCTAGCACACGATTGAACCTAACATTCTCCTTTTTCTATCATTAAAAGTTGTCTTGACTGAGCCAAATGAGTTTGTGCTCACTCAGGTATCTTTACCTAGTCTGACTGGAGCTTGTCTAGGTCAAAAAAGGGTTATCTTAATTTATGAGTTAAATTTAAGACAACACCTGCTATTTTTTGTTATTTGCTAATTCTTGTCCTTTGACTTTGGTCAAACATTGACCTTTGACCCTTGGACATCTGTCCATGTGTCATGCACTTATTAGAGAGCAGATAGGGGCTTGTCCCCTCCCTAGAAATTAAAAAGGAAGGGGTGTATGCCTAGGATGGCGTGCACCCATGGATCGGGATGCCTGGAGTCCCATACGGATGGGACTCCAGGTTGCTTCTTGGATTCAAACTAGGTGACCCTCATCTATAGACTTTGACCAGTCTTAGGCACCATCTAAGGATGAATCGATGGATCTCTCATCTGATTGGATCAGATGATATCATCCCATCAATCAGATTTAGATCTGATTGCATGAAGCAACGTGATTGGTCGCGGTGATGTGGCACTGCATGGCACAGCAGGGTCTATATAAAGACCTATCTGCACCCACTTTTTAGAGACTCCTCTCCTAGCCATGCCCCAAGGCTATCCCTTTCCCTTCTCCACACCACCTTCTAGCCATCTCTCCCCTCTCCACGCCCAAGGATAGTTGGGCTTCAGATTAGCTTGATTCAGGCAAGAAAAGGCTGATGAGAAAGGAAGAAGGCAGCACTACTGCAGAGACGACTGCTGATCTTCAAAAGGAGTTTCGAAGATCCTCTAAATCAGATCTAGATCTAATTTTTGAAAAAAAGAAAGAGAAGAAGAAGTTCTCCAGATCTAGCCTGAGTGGATACTGGTAGAGGCCAGGCGCTTGCATGGCTAGATCCAGAACCTCAGGGCTTCAGCAGGATCATCAACGGATAATCAGATTACCCAGAATCAAGATAAAATTAATTTAGATTTAATTTAATTTAATTTTTTTATTTATTAGATCATAAAATTAGATCTAAAAAATATTAGATCTAATTTGGATCTAAGAGAAAATTTTTGAAATATGCCTCTCGGTCCAATCAGATCTGAACGAACCTGACCCCAAAAATTCAGAATTTTTCTTCAACTGGTATTAGATCCAGGTTTTCATTAAATTTATTTATATCTGATTTAATCTGATAAATTAGTAATTTCAAATATCACATGATATATGATTAGATCTAAAATTAAAAAAATTAAAAATTAAAATTAATTAATTTAGATCTAATATGTATGAGATACATAACTAGACTAGAAATAGAATTATTCTATGTGTAGTCTAGTATAATCATAATTTTTATTTAATTAAATATAATTTTTATATTTATTTATTTACTATTTTATAATCTTATAAAAGTTATAATTAAATCTAAAAATAAAAAATAAATTAAATTTAGTTTGTTCATATGAGATATGATAGTTGCATATTTAGACTAGTTGTAGAATAGTTCTACAAATAGGTCTAGATTAAATTTTATTTTGATAAGATCAAATTTAAATCTAATTTTTTAGATTATTATGAGATAATTTAGATCTAAAAATATGCATGATTGATACATGAGATGTATGCAAAATATGCCATGATTAGATCTAATTTTCTTATATGAGATATATGATATAGATCTAATTACTATTTTGTAGATTATTGTATGTTCCTGATTAAGGCATTCTCCTTGGCCGTCCGGTCATAAGAATAAAGAAGGGTTTAAAGGCCCTCTCCTCCCATTGATGGGGTGTTCTTATGATGTGTAGGGGTGCTGCGTGTTCGTCCTTAATCAGAAATTCCAAAACTTACTTTCTGCAAAATCCTAGATCCTGAAACCCTAGGATTTATTTGCATATTTTATTTATGAACCCTAAACTTAATTAAGAATTAAGATTATGAAATATTAATTAGATCTAAAATTGAGAATTTTCAGATCTAAGACATATTCATAAAATTGGGTTCGGGCTTGGGTAGCTCAATTAGGTCTAAGCGGTTGATCAAACCGAATCAAGAGTTGGTTAGATGGGATCAACAATGCTTAAATTGACCAGCCTAATAGGATTAAGATCTGGAGTCAACGTCGAGTCATCGATCAAGCTAAGACCTAATTAGGCTCAGAGGTTAGAGTCTGGATTGTAGGCTAACCCAATTGGTTCTGGCTCAATAATTTGGTGTCTAAGGTAAGTTTGGCAGATACGACCGACTGATTTTTAATTGGGAGCTACTCGACTCGAATGCATTCTTGTCGAGTTAATGGCATATCCCTTCCACCAGATCTCACTTACCTGGCCATATTTGTTGACTCAGTTCTGATCTGAGGTGGTCAATAATCTGAGCTAACCCATGCCACTAGGTTAGTCATAATGGTTATGACTATGTCAAGTCTAGTTTAATGAGACCTAAATCAATTCTCCCTAAGAAAAGATTAAGTCTAAGGTCTTCCACCATTGTAGATGTGCGGGCCCTTTCCGGGGTTGATTGTTCTCGGCTGGTTACAGTGGCTCAGTTGCATCAGAAAGATGCAACCATGTCTATTAGGCATTGGATGCTATGGGCTGGAGGATGAATTGGGCTCAATATTTTGGATACGGTGAGAGACTCAATTAGGAATCCAATCTGTGCAAATGGTGGGTCTGACTTAACTAAGGAGTGGATCAATATTTTGGACATAGTGAGATTCATGAATTAGAGACCAAGTTTGGGTGCACCATGATTAGAGAATCATTGAACAAGAGTTGTTCACTCATTGGCTAACCCATCACCAATAACTATTAGGTGAGGTGATGAGTCAGTTGGTAGGACCACACCATCTACTAGAAATCAGTAATCATGGAGATTTTTGCATCTCTACAAATAGAGTGTAGGGATCCAAGAAATAGTGGAAGCTAATTTATTTTAAAAATAAAATCTTTAAATAAATTGGTTAAGTCTTAATTATAATATCTAACTAGAAACTTTGACTCTCTATAGAAAAATGTCTGCATCCAACCACTAGCATGAATCCTGGACACCCATAGACTGACCAGACCAAATTACAAGGATTGGCTCTAGAACTTCAAAATCATTTTGGGTTTTGAGAAGTTAGCTCATGTATTGGACTAGGACCCTCCCACCTTACCAGCTCATCCATCCACTGAGCAGAGAGCATCTCTGGATAAGTGGACAGATGAAGATAATAAGGCCAGATACTACATGTTGGGCTCGATGTCTGATGAACTTCAGCATCAACATGAAGATATCAGGACTGCTCGCCAAATGTTGGCTCACCTACAGGAGATGTTTGGTGAACAGAGTCGCACAGCCAAGTATCAAGTCACTAAACGACTGTTTAAGGCTAAGATGCATGATGGACAGTCAGTCCAAGATCATTGTCTAATGATGATCAAGGATTTGGAAGAGCTTGAGAAGCTCGGAGTGAGGTTGGACTTGGATTTGCAGAATGATATAATTCTACAATCCTTGACTGATGCATATGGGCAGTTCATCATGAACTACCATATGCATAAACTTCAAAACTCCTTGGTCGAACTATGAACATGCTGGTTACCGCTGAGCTTTCCATGAAAAGTTCTAAAGGCTCAGTGCTTGCTATGGAACGGACTTCTTCCAAGAGAAAGTCTTTTGAAAAGAAGAAGAAGTTTGTGAAAAAGTAGGTAGAAGGAGGAAAGAAGAAAAGGCAGAGCTGAAGAAGAAGGCCATTGACAAAGAAAAGTATTTTCATTGCAATAATGATGGCCACTGAAAGCGAAACTGCCCTACTTACCTGGCCACCCTAAAGAAGAAGGAGGTGGGTCCTTCTGGAGGTATACTCATTATTGAGTCTAATCTTATGGTTTCTTCTGCATCCAGTTGGATGCTTGACTCTGGTTCTAGTGCTCACTTGTGCACTTCTATGCAGGATCTTGAGGATAGCAGGAGGCTGAGGGATGGTGAGATAATCCTGCACATCGAAAATGGAGCAAGAGTTGCTACCGTGGTCGTGGGAATATACCCTCTTCGACTACCATTTGATTTAGACTTAGTATTAAATGACTATTATTATGTGCCTATAGGAAGCAGGAATTTGATTTTTGTTTCTTACCTTGCATTAGAAGGCTATGTAATTAGTTTTCTTAAGGACCATTATAACATTCTTTATGAAAGAAATAAAATTGCAAATGGTTTTCTTATTAACGGTCTTAATCGATTACATGTTGATGTATCTATTTTTAATTTTGAGCAAAATGTGAATGCCATAAAATCAAAATGAGCTAGGGATAGTCCAAACGATAGATATCTATGGCACCTAAGATTAGGTCATATAGCAGAAGATAGGGTTAACAAATTAGAGAAAATCGAGCTATTGAGTCAGTTGACTTCTGAGTCATATCCAATTTGTGAATCCTGTCTTCATGGCAAAATGACTAAGCTCCCTTTTGTAGGATATGGACAAAAGGCCATGGATCTTCTTATCCTAGTACATACTGATGTGTGCGGCCCATTTGATGAGCCGGCTAGAGGCAACCTAGTCTACTTCATAACCTTTATCGATGATTTATCTAGGTATGGGTATGTGTATCTTATGAGATACAAGTATGAAGCCTTTGAAAAGTTCAAGGAGTTTAGACATGAAGTAGAAAAGCAAACTGAAAAATCCATTAAAGTTCTTTGATCAGATCGAGGAGGTGAATACCTTAGTCGGGAATTCCTGAACTATCTCAAGAAAAATGGCATAGTCTCTCAATGGACTCCACCAGGAACACCTCAACTCAACGGGGTTTCAGAATGGAGGAACCGAATCCTATTAGATATGGTCCGATCCATGATGAGCTTCACAGACCTTCCTGATTTTTTTTGGGCATACTGTTTGTTAACTGTAATATACTTACTAAATAGGGTTCTTTCTAAAACCATTCCTACCACATTGTATGAGATATGGCATGGTAAGAAACCAAATTTGAGTCATCTCAGAATTTGGGGTTGTTCGGCTCATGTCAAAGAACAACAAGCGGATAAGTTAGACTTTAGATCCTCTAGAGCTCGATTTATAGGATATCCTAAAGAGTCATTAGGATATTATTTCTATATTCCAGAAGATCATAAATGATTGTGAGTCGACATGCCATCTTTCTTAAAAAATAGTTTATTCAAGATAGTAGCATTGGAAAGCAGATCAAGCTCGATGAGAAAGTCTCACAAGAGCAATGAGCTAAGGACTATATGAAATCAAATCAGGTTGAGCCAATCCATACACTACCTCTTCCACCTCATAGATCAGAAAGGGTTTTTTGTCCCCCTGAGAGGTACTTGGTACTATTTTAGAGGTTGTAGAGGAAATGTTCCTCGTAGGTAATGGGGTTCATGGTGATGATCCCAAAACTTATAATGAGGCGATATCAGATATCGACTTTGAGAAATGGTTAGAGGCAATGAAGTCAGAAATTGACTTGATGCACTCAAACCAAGTCTGAACCTTGGTAGATCCACCAAAAGGTATAGTACCTATTGGGTGTAAATGGATCTATAAGAGAAAGATTGGTGCAGATGGGACTGTGGAGACATTCAAGGCTAGATTAGTGGCAAAAGGTTATAGTCAACGCGAAGGCATTGACTATCAAGATACCTTTTCGCCAGTAGCTATGCTAAAATCCATCCACACATTGCTTGCTATTGTAGTCTATTTCGATTATGAAATATAAAAAATGGATGTGAAAATGACATTCCTAAATGGATATCTTAAGAAAGATATCTATATGGAAGAGCCGCTAGGTTTCACATTCAGTAATGATGATCACAAGGTATGCAAGCTACAAAGGTTCATATATGGACTTAAGCAAGCATCTCGGAGCTGGAATACTCGTTTTAATGATGTGATCAAAATGTTTGGTTCCATCAAGAATGAGGAGGAGCCATGTGTCTTCAAAAAGGTCAGTGGGAGCGTTGTTGTCTTCCTCGTATTGTACGTGGATGACATCCTTCTTATTGGGAATGATATTCCCATGTTGACCATAGTTAAAATGTGGTTATCTAAACAATTCTTCATGAAAGACTTAGGAGAAGCATCCTTTATTCTGGGAATTAAGGTCTATAGAGATAGACCGAATAGGATGCTAGGACTTTTCATAGAAGATGTACATAGAGGATGTGCTAAAGAGATTTTATCTCTCTCTTTTTT